>JAOVVO010000506.1:0-60985 GCA_028564675.1 Onchocerca lupi
GTGGCGTATATTTATATATTTGCTCATCGATTTCCGGTAGGTTAGCATGGGGCATCCAAAAAATTGGAACTTTTAAGTTATCAGTGGTTCTTCTTGATTTATTAAAGTTAATTAGAAATGAAAAGTAGTTTTTGCTAGAAATCATTTTTAGGGTTTTTATGCACAGTTCACTTCACAAAGAATATTTGTGAACTTGAAAATGATTTAAATGTGACTAAGGTCCGAGATTGGTGGACCGGACCAATGAATACTTTGATATTGAATTGCTAGGAGTAGGACTAGAGTAATAACGATACATTTATCAACTACATCGGTGCCAAGAGTCTTTTTAAAAAAAGACAACTCTGATGGTTGTCTTGATGGTTTAGAAGTGTTGGTAATTTTTTTTTTTATATTTATTTTACTATTATTATTCTCTTTGCAGTTAATGGCAAAAACCCGTACTCTGTCATGCTGGAAGAATTGAATGTGATCGATAAATTGGAATTTTTGATGTTGTAAGTTGAGCTTTCCATGATGAAAGTGCTCGAGAAAATTCCTTTTGTTTCTTATAGCATGAGCAGGTCTTCACACGGTTATAAGAATTTTTACTAGTCTATATATATTTCTAGAGAGTAGAGTTGATTAGCTTGGGCCTTTCATCGCTTTCTTCTTTTTTTTACCGCCTGTAATCAGTTTATCTTTTTCAATATATTTTCATCGTCTAATTCAAGTTATCTTTCCTTCAGAAGTACGAATACGGAAATATTTTTTAAAGCATGCGCAATTATGGAAAGATATTATTTTCGTGAAGATGACGAGCATGATGAGGCTGCCAGCAATAGAAATTCAACAATTGTAGATTCCAGTGGTAAACCTAGAAATCATTTTAATTTCTCCTAATCTATATATTCTCCAAAAATCGAATGTATTGATTTTTGTGTAGCTTCAGATATCGAATGTATTGACTTTTTCTTTTCTGTAAATCCAACATCAGATGGGATCTAGTATATTCATGATTTAGTTACGTTCGGAATTCAGAACTTCACTGGAGTCAGGATACCATAACTGATTTAAAAAATCCTTCCGTAAATTCTTGTATAAATTAGTGATTCTATTTCGCTAAGTGATATTGTCTCATTTCATGTGATTCTGACAAAAATAAAAATCCGGTAAGGAAACAGAAATATGAAAAACCCATCAAAATGAATGTTTCTCAGTTATGATCGCCCCGAAATCGGAATCCGTTAATTCAAATGATCCAACGGCAGTCTGTAAAATATGGCATGAATTTGAGGTTGCACCATAATTTTGGTGTTTGATTCGAGGCGTTTGTTAATGATGTATATGAACAAGATAGCCTTGAAAAATATTTTTAATTATTGATTAAAGAAGAATTTCCTATACATTGTCAGCATAAAATGTCTTATATTTATATTTTAAAAAAAAATTTAATTTACAACAGGATTAGAGACGTTGAGACTTTGCAATAAAACGAAGTCAATAAAAAGAAATTTAAAGATAAAATGTATTGTCTAAGAGGAAATATATTTTCTTTTTTTTGATAAAAATAAATGGAGCGAGAAAAGATCTAGAGTGAAGACCAATTTTGGATTTTTCCAATAATTTTTTTCTTTGGAATTTTTTTTTTTTTTTTCTTTATCGAAAGATTCAACCAAGATCATTGTCGGCATGTTGATGTTGAATATTATGGTCCAAGATTATTGATTTGTTTAAAAAATTTCCGCAGAAGTGCCTTTAATAAAAAATATCTGCATGTTTATATCCTAAAATTACAAGTACAGTGGAATGTCACGGATCAATAACACTGTATTGGTTATATTATAACATTAAACATAAAAATATGGTAATATGCTTCTATCAGAAGTAAAGGAGTAGTTATTAATGTTTCGATATCACTACATGGATTGTATATTATGAAGCTTTGCTAACAGAGAATTACTGAACTGAAAATAAAATATGTACAAGAAATGTTCGTATGAAAAAACTTTAACACTAAAATTAATAAATTCCACCCTTTTTTTGCATTGCTTCTTTTCTTTCATTTTCGAACATCGTCGAATTTTTTTAATCTCATGAGCTTGATTGAAACTTTGTTTCCTTGGCCACGTGGAAAAATTGATTGTTTTTCAGTGACAAGCATGAGGAAAGGATTCAAAAGATTATTCGAAACGAGATTCGTTTACGTAATATCTGATCAGCTAATCTTTCCTTCGTAATTGCTTGCTTGAACTTATCGAAAGTTGGATTTCCAGTGGCCAAATAAATGATAAACATCCTTATTTGCTAGCTTTGTAGCTTTCTATACATTTTTAACACTAGCATGATGCGCCTTCTTATAGTTTTTTTTTCCATCCTATCTGAGCTTTTTCTTTCTTGAAATTTACACAGTTCCTTTTCTTTAATTTTTATTCCGATGAAACTCCACATGCAACGTAAGTTCCACGCCAACTTACGTCTTTCCCACTTCCCAACGAAATTGTAATAATCCTAACTTTTTAAATCTCCTCCCCCTTACATGAACTCTAACTTGTCTACTCATGACTGGTTAACCTTACTTTTATTTATTAGCAAGACTACAGCAACGGCGATATTCTATTCAAATAAACCCTGCTTTTTGTAGTTTATCGTAAACATTGCAAATCCTGGGAATTTAGTATCTCTTCGTAAAACAATTGCCTCTGATACCAGAGAGCATAAAACTTGTCAAAACAAACCTACTCGTAACTTCGTTTATTTAATCGAAAAAACTTGCTTACAATTAATTTAATCCAGTTTGATTGCATTACATAAATATATGAAAAGGACAGAGTGAATTCTTCGAAGACAGATTCTCTTCAAAGAAGGCAAGATGGATTTCATTTTGTCGTCTTTTATCATGCTGGACTGCAGCAGCTAGATGAACAGGAGAAAAGAGGAAGACAAGTAAAGTTTCAACTAACAATGGAGCTTTGTAATCTGATTACATATAATTGCAGCGGAATAAATAAGTGGAAGACATATTGATTTGCTGTGCAGTTAAAAATCCTAGCTTCATTCAGAAAAGCTAAAAGCCAATAAATAATTCTTATAATACTGCCTCTAAGTCAACAAATGCAATAATTTCAATTCATGAGCTTTTTTTTTTTGATTGATATATGTAATACTACGATTATGACAGAATGAAGAATCGAATCGAACTGAACTGAATTCTTCCAATGACCAATATTATTGATTGAAATTTGATTTTTTGGGAAGAATTCAGATGTCAGCTATTTGTATCTAAGAACGCACTCGAATTGTAAGGAAAACTGATATTTTTATAGCAGTTCTATGATGGATTATAACCTAATCAAGCTAGAAACACCAAACAAGCTCTTGAACTATTCCACAAGTAATCATAAATTAAGCTAACCAAAGGTTGCTAAAACGATGCTCAAAATTTGCATAAATTACACACATATGCTGCTTCGCTAGAGTTTTTCCTGAAATTGAAAACAAACATAGGCTGCTAAAATAAGAATTATCGGCACATACTGTTCATTTCAACTTCTCCATCCTTCGTCACTGAACGAATGATTATAACCGTACTGTAACTGAATTAATAATTAAAGCCATGCTACAACTGATTACAGAGGCGCTAGGTAAGCATTTCATCTCGAAAAACAGAAATCCTTATTCGAAAGATCAAAATCAAGACCAAGCGAAATATCGAATTACTGGAAAGTTAGCAAAATAGAATTTAGACCGCAAGCTTGCTAAACATTATGAAATTAGCTATGCAGTCCTAGTAAATAGCGAGGTCTAAGTTGTACGTGTCGCTGTTTACATCATGAATAAATGATATCAATTTATTCTTGTACTTCAAATACCTCTCACTGAGCTCTTTATGAAAGAAAAAAAAAAAAAAAAAAAAGTACAATTCACAGTTTAAAATTGAGTAGAAGCAAATTAAGACTGATACAAACACAAGAAATAAAGTTCAAAATTCATACCTATTATTTGTCTACAAAATGCGAATCAATGTAAGACAAAGTGCATAAACTATCTGTTTGGATTGTAGATCTTCTTCTTCAATCGTGTTATACGCCAAGCATTCGGATCCTCATACTTATTATACAAAGGATTAATCGTTTGATTCTTTTTAAATGCTGATAATTTTGTATTATCACCCATTTTGAAGAAAGACGGCGCGAATTCTACTAACCACTTCGGCTCGATAGCAGTTACCTGCAAAAACTCGTGTCTCAACAACTGTTATCATTCACCTAGTTCATAGAACATTATATTTGAAAAGTATCTATTTTCTTCAATTTATAATTATTGGTCTCATAAAAAATAATAAATTTCAAACTACAGTAATATACGACAAAGTTTGCCACAAATTATCATAACAGTAAGACTTCACAAACCTCACGCATGTATTCTTTTGTTGTCATGACAAGCTCATGATAAACAACCCATTCCGGTTGGTTTTGAAATAACGCACTAGACGGATGAATATAAACATTTTGGCCGTCTACGATTGTTCGATATCCTTCCTAAAAAAAAATAAAAAGAAATAATTATAATGAAAAGAATTTACCAATTAAGTGAATTCGACAAGAATAAAAAATAACTGAATCATTTTTTTATTGCAATTTTTTAATATTCAAAATACTTTCGAACTTTGAAAATCTCGTCTCATAGCATATATTAACTTTCGATGAAGATATCTAGAAAGAAGGATCTTCTTAAACAAACCATTCTATACAATTACATCAATTCTGATTAATTTATATTAACTTTATTAAAGAGGGTACCTGCGGATCTCGCTTTGCTGCATTTCGGAAAAATCCTGAACAAATAGCTTTCTGTATACGTTGCACATCTCGACCACAACTTATTGTATTCAGCTTATGCCTGTCCATGATACTAAGCAATTGTTTCCGAATGTCCTGTAGAAAAAATATGTTGAACAGGAACTAACTTGGAAATTCTGTAAAAAATGTGTAAAAATTCTAAAACAAATTAAAATAAAATAATGATGAATAATAATGAATTTAACACAGACCTGAGCCCTTTTTAAAGTTCGAATCTGGATGAAATTTTCATAGCACCACGGCTGCGAAAAATGATGATGTTTCCAAGAATTGTAAACAGCTAACAGTGTTAAATGGTCACCTTCTGGCTGATGAAATTTCGCCTTTTTCTGGTCTGCTATTTCTTGTTTGTCCTTCAATACAAAACTAAAGCTTTCTGAGCATGGATTTAAATCAACTTTTTAAAAATTTGAACGAAATAAATTGAGATAATTTATGGAAAAAACGAAAACTACCTTCGGTCTGTAGAAAACATTTTGCACCGACAACATAGAAACGATAGTGAGCACTTCATCTGAACAACACAAATCCACCGACATGATCAACAGCTTGGCTAAACTAGGTTCCAATGGAAATTCAGCCATCTAAATCCAAAGTGATAAAATTTATCAAAATATAAAATACAAAAAAAAAAATTGTGCAAAATAAAATAATTATTAATTCAGTAATCTGAAAGTTAATCTGCAATCTCAAATTATAGATATATTGATTATAAAAGACCAATTGCAATAACGAACCGTTAGAAAATCTATTAGGGCAAGGCCTCCATATATCATTCATTACAATAAAATACAGCCTTCTATATCCTACAAATAATGGAAAGATTTTTTGAGCTTCAGAAATAGATACCTACAGAAATTGTATTACATAAGACATACCCTTCTACCAAGTCTGGTCAACAATCCATCGTTGTCAAGAGCACTTAAAGTATGCAACTGTGTTAAAGCTGTAATCATAGCTTCTACTGGTGGTGCATCCATAAAATCAAAATCAATTAAATTGTTGATTCCCATAGCTTTTAGTTGCAACAGTGTTGATGCAAGATTTGTTCGTTGTATTTCAGGCACAGGTGTCGGCAACATCTCATCTCTGCAATGATGACATTCAAAAAATGGTTGGTCAAAATTTAAAGATATCACAGATCGAAGATGTTCAAAAAAATTCGAAATAAGTCTACAAATATCAAAAGGATCCTCAAGTAGGCCAATACAAAGTATACTGCAGAAGAAATTTGCTTAAATTAATAAAACTAGTAAAACAGAAATACCTATATGCCCTTTCTGTATAAAGTCTGTAACATTTGCCAGGACCTGTACGACCTGCTCGACCAGCTCTCTGCTTCGCTTGTGCTTGAGAAATTGGTGTAACCACAAGCGAATCCATACCACTTTTTGGATTATATATTTTTTGTTTTACAAAACCCGGATCAACTACATAATAAATTCCATCTATCGTTAATGAAGTTTCAGCAATATTAGTTGCAATCACCACCTGAAATCTTAAAGATTTCAAAAGGAAATTCGTATTTCACTGATGCATAACAGTTCAAACAAAATAACAAAAATTTTCACTTTTCGACTGCCTGGTGGTGCAGGTTCAAATATTCGTGTTTGCATTTCGCTCGGCAGCGCACCATATACGGGTAAAATTATCAATTCAGGCACATCCGGACCAAGACTTTTCATTCTCTCATATAAAACTTCGCAAGAAGTATCAATTTCTTCCTACAAATTGCATTTATAAACAAATGAATATTGACCGAATAAAAATCAATTTCTATTGCATTATATGAAATCAAAACTCGAAAACAATTTACGAAGAAATCTTAAATACCTAGGGATCCTGAAAGTGAAGATACCATGAAGTTAATGAATTTTCTGTATTATACCTGTCCAGTGAGAAATACAAGGATATCGCCTGGAGGTTCGGTCAGATGGATTTGCATGACAGTTATATGTGCCGCGTCCAAATAATCCGTTTCTGGTTCACGCGTATAAAGAATTTCAACGGGAAACGTTCTACCAGGTATTGTAAATATGGGGGCTTCATAAAAATATTCTGAGAATTTGACAGCGTCCAATGTGGCACTATAAAACAAACTGTTATGCTCAATCTTTAATTCCATTAAAATATAAAACAAAATCCAAGCACTCCGTCTAAAATAAATTCTGAAGATGTTTTGAAGCAAGCCTGAAATTATTATGTTTGGAACACCGAACAGAGTACTTTTACTTTCCTCCAAAATAAAGCTTTCAAACGAAAATAATCAATAAAAACATACCTAGTAACAATTAGCTTGAGCTCCGGTCGTTTCTTCACTGCAGCTTTCAAAAGTCCAAATAAAACATCAGTATGGATAGTCCTTTCATGAGCTTCATCCAACATTATCACCGAATAAGATGTTAAATCCGGATCCAATAAGCACTCTCTAAGCAACATACCATCCGTCATGTATTTCACTACAGTATCTTGGCTGGAAATATGGAAAATGCCAATGATTTCACAAAATAAATTATTTAATGACTAAAATATATTATTTTCAAACGCAATTCAAGAGACATATTTAACCAACAATCTGTTTACATAAACACCCAAAAATACTAAAATAAACCATAACGAATAAGCAACCTTGTACAATCTTCGAATCGAATAGTATAACCGACTTCAGAGCCAAGTCTGCAACCCATTTCTTCGGCAACACGCTTTGCAACAGACATTGCGGCCACACGTCTTCAAATAATAAAGTGACTAAGTGAATAAAACGTAGACAAAAAAAGAAATATTAGAACAGTTGATAATGTCACTAACAGAAATGATAGGATACCCACTCAATATGTGATACATTTTTAAATACTGACAACATATATTAAAATAAGTAAACAGCAAGTAATAATGTAAAAGTGTTTCGCCACAGTGTCAATAAGGACAAATTACAAGGTGTGAAGTATCGATATATTTCAGTACACTGAATCAGCTTGCTCTGCCAATAAAGTTAATAGGTCAGAAATAATTACTGAATTAAAAGTTATATTACAATTCAATGATAGACACTATCTGGATTTTGAAATAACGATCTCTACATTTGATTTTTCGCAAGCCATTCGCAACTTTTATCAGGCACATAATAACTGTATTACTGCAGTAATCTCCACAATGGAATATAAAAAAAAACTAGATTTTAAATAAAAGGACTTCAATACAGAATTCAAAAAGCATTATGTATGAAAAATAATTCAAAAAATACTTTCGTTTACCTCGGCTGAGTACAACCAATTCGACCACGAGCAGCATACCCAACTTCAACCATGTATTGAGTAATTTGAGTTGTTTTTCCAGATCCAGTTTCACCAATGACAATCAAAATATTCTGTGCAGCAATTGCCTCCAAAAGCGCTTTTTTCAATGCAAAAATTGGAAGCGATTCACGTTGTTCTTTAAGTGACATATTTGTTCGTTTCCCATAGGTTGCTTTCCCACCAGCAGTTACATGTCTCAGCCATTCCGGCATCTCCTGAATTATTTTAGACATTTTCTATTTATGATATCATCTATAGAGATTCAAATGCATACATTGCTACAGCACTTGTCAACAAAATCGATAAAGCTTCAAACAAGAAGATATTCCAAATTATGGTAATCGAAATGTTCTAATACACTGCTGTTCACAACAGTGATGAAAAAGTAACTGGGGAGGGGCTTTTGCTGCTATGCAGAAGTTGCCAGAATAAAAATGTTACAGATCCCATAAAAGCTTAAACCAAAAACTATCATAATGAACATTTTCATAAAAATAAAGCTCAATTATAATTTTTAAAACTACCTTCTGTCTTTGGCTTGGTCCCGAAGTATCCACTGAGGATTGTGCGGATAATTCTGCCATAGGATCATTGATTCTGGCAGTGGACGAAAGACCACTACGATGTGAATGAGATTCCTGTTCACGCTGTGCTTGCAGTTTTTGGTCTCGTCGTTCTTTCGCAAGTGCACTCTGTAATTATTTGTATTATTGCAATAATAAATGCATTAAGATATAGAAGGCGAAAAATTTTTGTACAAATTGACAAAATAATGAATAAAAAAGCTATAATTAACAGACCTGCATTAAGGCCGCTTGCGCCAAACTTCCGTCCGGATTTTTCACAACTTTTACTGGTTCAAGATCCAACATACATTTTCCATAACCGCGTAAGAATTCCGGCTCTTCTTCGACAATTTCTATTTCGATATCTTCACCATCACTTTCTTCTAAAAATAACATTTGATAAGAATATTAAGCTGATATCAACAATAAAAATTGAGAAAGAAATTTCAAATACTTAACTTTAGATAAAATCTATGTATTAATGAATATTACCATCATAATTCCTGAGAACACCAAGCTCCTCATCGAAATCAGGTAGATCGGCATTAGTGATAGCACCCCCGCCTTGCATTTGCTTCAACTCCCATCTTTCAGGAGTCGTTAAACGAACACGACTCTTTGCTACACTGAAATTCATTTAGATATAAATTAATCTAAAAAAAAAAAAAAAAAAAAAAAATGCTATTTCGTGATTAGATAAAGCAAAAAAGCACTTGACAGAATATATGAATTGCATGTTCTAATCACAAACCTTTTAGAATGAGTAACAGAAACATCATCCGGATTACGAGAAGCTGAAGCATCCATCCATGGTGCTTCGGGATTGCGAGGTGGACGAGCACCATCAGTAAGTGTTGTAGGCTCATATGGATTAAGATCTTCTCCTGTTTCTTGATCAACTTCTTTCATCGATAAACCAACTTTCCCTAACTCAAATTTAATGACCTAAAAGCAACTTCCAAAGCGTTAACAAAATCTACAAAACAAATCGAAAAATATACATAAGCACCGATAAGATATGCTTTATATTATCATCTCCAAAAATAAAAATTCTCTACACTAATTTGAATAAATGTTTATTTACCTTAACTTTGACCTTTTGGTTCCGATTTAACACATCAGAGACGGCATTTACTCGGTCCTGTCTGATCTGAGATATATGTACAAGACCTTCAAAGCGCTGACGCAAACCTTCCAACTGAACAAAAATGCAGTTTTAACAATATAAATAAACTTAAAGAGAATAAATTAATAAATAATCCAGTAAAATTAAGTGAAGAAAACGAACAATCCATGTCTTGTAATCGAGAAATGTCCAAATTTCCAATTTCTAAATGGATTGCAGTTAACTTACAGTGAGTAAAAAAATTTCATACCTGTACGAAGGCTCCAAAACTTTGAATGCTTGTCACTCGGCCATCGTAAATATCACCAACAACTGGAGCAAGACTAACTCTCCTCCTTTCATTTTGGGAAGAGTGTGATCTACTCCTGCGATCTCTTCTGAAGATGATAATATCATTAAATCAAAAACAGCAATGATTATCTACTTGTCCCACTTTTATTATTCCAGAGAATAAAAGGAATTTTTCGATCTCAATTTAATCCTATTCATGTGATCGCTAGAATTTCACAACTGAAAATTAAGAAGTATGTGAAACTTACCTTACAGATGACTCATCCTGTCTTTTATCCCGATCTCTGCTTCGTTTTCTCCTTCGATCCGTCTCAGTCATATTTTTCCCATGTCTTCGGTCATGCGAATGCCTATCTTTTCTATCGACAGAGAAACGACGATGCTTTCTTTTTCCATTGTCTACACTTCTTGATCGATGACGTTTTTTTTCTCTTTTATTTGATTTGTCCATAATTTTTGCCTATATTTCATTAAAAATTTAAGAAAATAAAAAAAAAGAAAAACTTAAAACGAGAACTGAAAAAATCAAATTAGAAAACTAAACAACTCAGCAGCATATAAAATCAAACCAAAATTCAATAACAATGCAATTATTTTTTTTTCGGAAAAATCATTTTCTCTAAAATTACTTTACTAAAGATCAACCATTTCCTGCCTTAGAAACAAAGTGAAAAAAAGACGGACTCTTTCTTCCTTCCATTTTGGTTGTAAACCCTCTAATTCAGTCATCAGTTTATCTGCGTCGACATTTGGCATTGCAAGAGCTGGAAGCGTTTCGCGAAGCAATTCCTTATCATTCGTAAGAGTTTTTACGATTACTACATCTTTTTTTTTCAATTGCATGGACTGTATGATGCGAAGGAGATTTGCTAACAGGGAATCGTTGAACTGAAAATAAAATATATAAAAAAATGTACAAATAAAAAGATAAAATTGATAAATATCTTCTTTTTCTAACATTATTTCTTTCTTTTACTTCCGAACAGCACCGAATTTTAATTTCATATGATTGACTGAAATTTTGTTTCCTTGGCCACGTGGTAAATTTGATTGTTTTTCTGTGACAAACATGAGGAAAGGATTCAAAAGATTATTCGAAACGAGCTTGGTGTATGTAAAACCTGATCAGCTAAGCCTTCCTGCATAACTGCTTCCTTGAATTTATCGAAAGTCGGATTTTCAGTTGCCAAATATATGACAAATTCCGCGACATCCTTATCTGCTAGCCCAAAGTGATTATCAAGCTCGACACATACTCTTGACACTAGCGAAAGGCGCTCCAATTCTTCCATTTCTGAAATTCACACAATTCTTTCCCTTTAATTTTTAAGCCAGTGAAACTACACATGCGATGTAAGGCCACGCAAACGTACGTCTTCCCACCTCCCAATGAAATTGTAATGTACAATGAATGCCCCACTCCCACCCGTCACAGCACTCGGAAAAAAATGGCCAAAATCTTGATGGTTCTCGATAAATAATAATCCTTTCTGTTATGACGATTGTAACAGTATGCCGCAATGATTTCATCACTGTGAAAATTTTTATCTCAATTCTAGTATGTTTCATTATAATCTCTCGAATCCGCGAGGAGTGTGTGACTCCCAAAATCCAAAATTCATGAAAAATAAGTCTTAAAATGATCTTCCTTTCATATTTCGCTGGCTGTTGTTAGATTCTTAGCAAATGAGAAATAAGAGTGAATGAAAACAGTACTTACTTCAGTAGATTAGTAGAACTGAAATGAAATGAAATACTTTGTAGGCTTGCTGGGTTATTGCTAATGCGGTTACTGGTGGTAACAAAGAACATATAACAAGAATTGTGCTTGAAGGTGCTCTTACTCCTCTCAGTGATATGCTTACTGTCATGGATTGCAGTGTTGTTGTCGTGGTACTGAAAACATTGGCTGAGATTCTGGAATGTGGTGAATGTTATAAAGGTAATGTGCGGTTGTTCACTATTCTTATGCGCTCGTTATTTATTTCTTTTTCAAATATATGAAGCTTTTTTTTCCATTACACTAGATATAGCATCCTTCATTATCATTTGAAAAGATATAGAATGAGATCTGTATTAAGCATAGCTAAACTTTATTATAAATTTCAATATATTGTGGCGTATATTTATATATTTGCTCATCGATTTCCGGTAGGTTAGCATGGGGCATCCAAAAAATTGGAACTTTTAAGTTATCAGTGGTTCTTCTTGATTTATTAAAGTTAATTAGAAATGAAAAGTAATTGCCAACAACAGAAATTCCACTATTCTGAGCTCCACTGGTAAACTTAGAAATCAATCTTATTTCTCCTGATCTATATATTCTCCATTTTTCTGTAATTTCAAATATCGTTTGTATTGATTTTTTCTTTTCTGTGAATCCATTGTCAGAACGGGATCTTTTTAATGTATTTATGATTTAGTTACGTTCGGGATTCAGGATTTCACTGAAGTCAGAATACCATAAATGATTTAAAAAATTCATTGTTGTATAAATTCTTGTATAAATTAGTGATTCTCTATTTCGCTAAGTGATATTGTCTCATTTCATGTGATTCTGACAAAACAAAAATTCGGAAAAGGAAATAGAAATATGAAAAACCCATCAAAATGAATATTTCCCAGTTATATTCGCCCCGACATTGGGGTTCGTCAATTCAAGTGACCCAACGACAGTCTATAAATTATGGCATGAATTTGAGGTTGCTTTAAAATTTTGGTGTTCAATTCGTGACATTTATTAATGATGTATATGTGCAAGTATAGCCTTGAAAAATATTTTTAATTATTGATTAAAGAATTTTCTATACATCATCAGAATAAAATGTCATATATTTATACAAAATAAAAGAATGGATTTACAACAGGATCAGAGGCGTTGAGATTTTGCAACAAAACGAATGTCAATAAAAAGAAATTTAGAGAATAAAATCTGTTTTCCAAGAGGAAATACATACATATATTTTTTTGACAAAAATAAGATGGAACGAGAAATGGCCTAGAATGAAGACCAATTTTGAACTTTTCCAGCATTTAACGGTTTCTATAATTTTTTCCTTCGTCACAAAATCCAATCAAGATCATTGCAAACATGTTGATGCAGAATATTACGGTCCAAAATTGACTGGTTCAAAAAATCTCTGAGAAGTGTCATCAATAAAAGATATCTATTATGTATATATCTTAAGATGATGAGTATTGTGAAATGATATTGCTTAATAACATTATGTTGATTATTTGCTACTACATTAAACACAAAAGTATGGTAACACACTTTACCAGAAGTGAAGAACTAGTTATCAATATTTTGATTTGACTGAAGCTGTGGCAAAGGTCACTGCAAACACACGATCACTGCTCATACATAACACTCCGGTCCGAAATTTTCTAACTACTGCTAGCCGATTTCGCTTCATTCTCTACCCTAAAAGGAAGAAATCGATCCAGATATTTTTTTTTACGAAAATTCATATCAAGAATAGCTGACAAATCTCTTCCATAAATTACATTTGTACCTGATTTGATATACTACTTCATCTGCAGTTCATTTTTAGCAACTGAATTTCTCTTAATCCAAAAAATCTGTAAATTCGGTACAAAACTAATTGGGATAAGTAAAAATCTGGCCTAAAAACACTTACGCAGATGTCTTAGGATTCTGAAAATCAGCCACTGGACTCAAGAACGAAACATTGCGCGATGATTTTGATGACTGAAAATTTTCATATTACAAATTTAATTTAGTAAGAAGGCGAATAAGAGTGCTGGAAGAATGTCATTCACCTTTCTGCTAAATTCGTTGAAATGAATTACTCAGATCAACAGATCAACTGGTGACATTTCACTTATCATAGCAAAAAAGCTGCTCCGTCAGCAGTTCAATGTCTTATTTACAAGAAATTGATATATAAATGAAAATTATCCCAATTTAAACTTCGAGAAAAAATTTAAACTTGCATATTCGAACTGTGTCTTCTTCATTATTGATGATCTTCCGGTGACATTAAAAAATGATTCAAGCACATTCGACATACTATCATTTCCTCCTGATTCAACTTGCAGATTTGTGGAATTTACCGTTAAATTATCCAATTTTTGTAATGCTTCAGAAGTAGATCCATAAGATTCTCTACAAAATCGAAGTTTTGAATTAACAAGCCTCTTAATTCATATTAATATTTAAAGCTCGACAACAATTCATCTACAAATTTAAAACTTTAAAATAGCAAATTTTCTACATACTTCCTCTCATTAATAGAAATAAAAGATATTAGCAAGTTTTTTATAGCACATCACAATTTTTTATAAAATTTCACAACCAATTTGTAAGTAAACTCATTTTAAATCAGAAGAATTAACTGCATTGACGTTAGACTTCTCTTTCGTTAATTTGTAAAATGATTTCAACGCCAATTAAGCTATTTTCTATTATTTTTAAATTATTACCCTAATTTTCTCGTCACATTGTCGCTTCGTGTTAAATCGGCCTCTTCTCCTATATTAACACTATCAATTTTTATATTGATATCATCACTTTTATTACTGTCCTCCATTACTACTACACCTCGCTCTTTTACTGGTAGCAATAAGTTGGTCATAACTTGCAAAAAATCTGAAAATGACGAACTTTCTTTCCTTTGCACAAATTTTTGTACAATTCTGATGATTGTGAACGCTTTTGCATTTCCCAGTATTTTGATATTCAAATTTATTTTATAGAATGTCGTATCTGCAAATTGCTTCCAAAACTCTCTTCAGAGTAAATTATAACACAAAAATATAGTATGTGGTTCAGTCCTTTAAATAACATTACTCTTCATGCAATACTGATACTTATTGGTGAATAAATTACGGCCACAGTTGAGAATTAAAATAGAAAACATTTAAATCTAAAAACTCTTAAATCCAAAAAACACTTATCTTTGAGATCATTGGTAAAATCAATATTCTTTAGATTTTTCAATAAAGGGACAATTTTAAACAATAATTCTCCATCGTCATCCAGAGGATCTATAGGTGTCTTGCATTTCAAGCATTGATGGATCTAAAATCATTAATTTCAAATCAGTATCAAGATATATAATATAATAATGTATATATATATAGCTTTTGAATAATTTACCAAAAACTGCGAAAAATAAATAACTTTTTTAAAATCAGACCTGATTTGCGCGTTTTATAATTTCATTATCAATGCCCACTTTGGATGCAATATATGAGGCATGAGAACAATCAATAAAGCCATCAACAAGTTTATATTGAAAATCGAAATTTCCATCGTTTAACATCACATCCATTGTCTACAGAATTAGATCTTGAAGTCAAAGGAAAGATTTAATCCAATAATTTAATTTAATTTAATTAATTTAATCATTTTTAGCTCAATTTCCATCTTTGCGATTGTTAAATAATGATGCCAATTATGTTCGTATCTTCGATTAGAGTGCTTTCTTAATTTTACGGCATTCTCACAACTTTTTCATCTCACAAAAGAAAAAAAAAAAGAAAAATTGATCGGTCTTTTAAAAAAATCAGAAAAAATTTTCAAATGCTTCATAAGATTTTTGAAATGTAGCATGGAACATGATTTTTGCTGATATAATTTTCAAACATTTCCAAATAATATTTTGAATGATAATAAGTTACCAAGAATGATAATAAGTTGACATCTTTAACGACATAATCAATCAGTGAATGGAAATGAGACACAGCGAAAATATGCGGACAGTCAGTTTTTCCTTTCTGAATCCAATAATTCAACGACGATGTTAGCAAGGAAAATCCTGCTTCCTGGAAAATATACTTTATATTTTTTGAGTAACATGCTATTATATTAGCATAAATAATTTTTGTATTCCAGCAAATGAGCTCGTGTATATAAGCGACTTCATTTATTCAAAGAAAAGAAAGCTTAAATTGCTTCCCTTCCTTAAAATCCAAAAAAATTTGTTGTATAATTAAAATTACGATACCATAACCGTGCCTCTACCGAACTCATCGATCAAAATGAGCGAATTTCCAGTTCCACGTCGTAAAGCAACAGCCATCTGGAAAATTTGAAGAGAAATCATATCATTTGCTTCCATAATATTCGAATTTTATTTGCTTGAAAAGTAGCAAGTCTAATTCTCATATATTTTGGTTTATTTAAAAAAAATCAAACATAATTCCAAGCTACGTGCAATCTTTCAACTTGCTTTAACAACTAATCAAATAATCAAATTAAGAATATGATTCAATGAATAACCTGCGACAAATCGGTCGCAAATGTCGACATTCCATCCAATACGCAATCTAGGGAATGCATTCGTGTAATGATACGATCCACTGATCCAATGATAGCACTTTTTGCTGGCACAAAGCTTCCAATATGTGCAAGAAATACGATTATTCCAATCTGCATTCAGTTTATCAGTTTATTCTCAATTACTATTCAGTTTATCCGCTACTTTCAAAAATTTTTTTTTTGCTGTTAGCTACCAATTTTAATGGGAAGTGATTCATTAAGATAAACCTTAAAAAAAAAATAATAATTATGTTTACGTTTATAAACTAAAGTATGATCAGGAGTAATGCAGGACTTACATTCATTCTTCCTGACATACCATTGATAGGCTAATTGAAACAGACACTGATCATCCATCAATTCTTGAAATATAATATTTATATTTCCTTAAAATTATATACCTGTTTTAAGTAAATACTTTTGCCCGATGCGTTTGGTCCCATTAAGATTTTTACTTTTGTTTGCGTACCTCCAGATCTGCAAAAAATAAATATATCCGCTTGTTTTTGCCCAAACTATTACAAAACTAAACTTGTATAGCTCCAGTTTTATTCATAGAAGTTTCTTTGCAAAGAAAAATACTATTCCTTTGTGCGACGAATAATATTCACCTATTCTGTTCAAATACATACTCATTTCTATAGAGAAAAAGATAGAAAAAAATTACTAATCAAAGCAAGATGCAGAGAATATCGAACTGAAATGTGAAATGACGCTTAATCCTTCAGAATATATCATTCTTTAATTAATGATTTAACATAGTTTGTCAACCATAAAATCAATTGCAGCTATCTAATCGTTTTCAAATTTATCAAATTGGTGAAATTTCTACTTACCGAATTGGATTTGCAATGAATTTACTCGTTGATAACAATTCTGTAATAGCATGTCTTCCATCATCTACATCAATTACAGATTCATCTACGTAACGTGGAGAATGCCAATCATATTCACGAGCTGTTAGTGCAAGTGAAATAATGCAATCTAACGTAGCGCAAATGCAAATTGCTTGACGGATAGTTTTGTCATATTGGCAGACTAATTGTTTCAATCTAAAATAATGGGTTTCAAATTTTCTCATCAGCAGAATCACAAAATGAACAAAGCGTTAACTATATAACCAGCTAGATATTCTTGAGAAGAGAAAAGTCAAGTAGGCAAGTTAGAGATAAATAAAGTATTCTGGTGAAAAATTTCAAAGTTAAAAGTGAAAAATAAAATGAGCAATGTAAAATTTAGGCTTCATGATATCTTCAATGGAAGTTTTTTTTATAATTTCTCAAATTTTTTTGGTTCTTTTTTCCCATTGATAGAGAAATGGATTGTAATATCTTTTTAGTAACATTGCAATCAAGATCGTAAAATAGCATAAGAGTAAAATATGTGAGAATTATGTTTAACTCACTGATTGACTTTGAACTCATTATATAGTGAAAATATCTGCAACTTAGAATTATTTCTTCCAAATTCTGGGATATTTTAAAAGTTTCTACAATTAAAGATTTAAAAAAGAAACAAACTTTAGCATTGCGTTTGTTTCAATGTCAATTATTTCCATTTTTATATCACCAATTTCTCGATCAAGTTGACGCATCCGTTCATTCTTCACATGTATTGCATTTTCCGTCTCGTACAAAAATTCAATTTCATTCTGAACAGATGATGGGAATACTGTATTTTTCGGTACGACCAACAAATAGCCAAACATTGGTATATAACATACGGACGATGGTACATCTGAAAGACTATGACTTTTTTTTAGAATTCTTCAAATTTTTTCTAATTTCTTCGTTATAATCCCATTTCATCTTTGCAATTTTTCAATTTTATGAATGAAAAACAAAAATATTCCCACTCAAAGCTGAAGCTTCCATTCTTGCAATACGTGTCAATGTTTTGGGTAACGATGCATATAATTCCTTCACTGAAAATTAGGATTCTTTATCGAAAACATATTTGGATTTGGATTATTAATGATACCCTTAGGTTTTTCCTCTTTAAATTATCTTAAAAAATCACTTTAAGGATAAGAATGATGTGAAAAAAGATAAAACTTGCTATATTTTTAGACTCGAAAAATTTTTTCTTTAATTTACAATACAAATATTCAAGAAGAAAAACATGAAAGTAGATTCAAGAAAAACACTTTACAATGATCCAAATTCCTATCAACATTTGCATTTACGACAAATCGATTTTCCATAAATGATTCCGAAAAATTGATCTGTTAAAAAAAAGACATAAGTGAATTACTTGAAAAACTATTATTTATATGTACGGCAATGGAATTCATTCTGAAATCATTTGTATAAACATTCAGCTTCATAGATTAAGCAATACTTGTCTAATTATATCTTTCAGCATCCTTCTTATTTGATTTTCGCTTATATAGTTTGGACAAGTGTTCAGCTCCTTATTATGAATAAAGAACTCGTATTTTCCGAAGAAATATATAGAAAGATAAATTTGATCATATAAAAGAAAATGAGAGAGGGTGAAAGTAAAAAACTTACGACTTTAAAGATAACAGCTGTAATGCGAGCAATATCTTTGACAACGTTCGTCATTTCATCATCAAATAATTCGAATTTCATCTGTCGCATTTTAATGTATTCCAAAATTTGTTGTGCTGTATTGCATGTCTTTAAAAGTGAAATATCAATTATATTTTGGGCAAGTTTTACTCATAATACATATGAATTTAGAATATTAATGATCCATTTGGATTTTTCCTTTTCTAATTCGTGTTAAAAAATTACTTCAAAGATACAAATCTTCGCTATTATCTTCACAACTTGTTCCTATTTCAAACTTTCAATCATCACATATGAATTACGTATGATTAAGGAGAGATTAAGAGAGCTAGTGGAACAAATGGAGAGATAATAGCGAAGATTTATCGACTCATTTCTGTTTCAACAGAACATGGTCTATAACCAATTACTTTTGTATTCCATTATTTAGCTAGTAAGTCTTTTTTTTACAAAAAAAAAAAAAGGAAAAAAAGAAAAAAAACAATCAATCATCATATTTGTGGCAAGGCTTCCGAGCCTATAACTGCAGAAACTTAAATAGCAATGCACTTCAAAACAGTTGAAAATATGCACTAAATGCTAATTGCATTTAAGTTTTTCCTTCGTTTTTTTTTTTTTTTTTTTGCAAAATTTACGAAAATAACAAGTAGAACCGTATAAAGACTTTGCCAATCATTCAATGTTAAACGTTGCGATTTCACTCGTTTGAGAATTCCCTAAAATAATATCGATATTGGCGATAAGGTTATAAATTCAAGTACATTAATATTTTAAGTTCACATTATTTCAATAAATTGAAATAAATATTAGCACTAAATAAGCGATTCACATCTCCGACTTTGTGGGATTGCATACCAAATGAATTTCGAAATTAACTATTCAGAAAAAAAATTCACAATTTATGATTGTATTTTTAACCATCCCGTTTAACGCCATCGCTGACTTTCGTCATTGATGATCTTACAAAGTAAAGAAATGGCGAAAAAAATGCAGAAAAACATAGCATACTTTTAAAATGCAAATTTTCTTTAATCTTATTCGTATGAAATCAGCCGCATCCAGATTGCAGTCTTGCACAAAATAATGGATAGCTGTCACACGATTTCTTAGCGTTTTTCGATTTGTTGTTGGTCGCTCGAACCAAAGCCTAGAAAAAATTTAAAGAATTTTCTGGAAGATATCTTTGAAAAATTCAAAACTTTTCTTGAAAGCCTAAATCAATTTACAGCATTAATTCAGCTGAATTTTGTGTGACTTTATCTGCATGAGAAGATTCGCAATGTATAGATAGTCTAAGGCGCTATAACACATTTGTGTCTGAAACTACTTGCTTTTAAACATCATGACAATAATCATTAATTAAGAATTATAAGCTTACATATATCTTAGAACTGTTTCCTTTTCTGAAATCCTATTTTCTTAATATTTCATAAGAGATAAAAAATACCGAAGTAAAGTTTCCCCACTTTTTGATTGGCATCGATTACACATACGAAATAAACTGATCCCTTCACGAGCACTACCAATTGTATATGCTTTGCAAGTTGATGGATGCAGTTCGTCCTGGAAAATTTGCAAGGCACGCTTTGAACTGTCATCCATTTGCACTATTTCTTCTCTGAAAAAGCCTAGATTGCATCTCAAAATGTTTGCTGGAAATCATTTAATAATTTCTCAATTGTAAAAAAAAAAAAAAAAGAAAAAAAAAAAACAGAGTGATCGTCTTAATAGATTTGATGGGTGTTTTCGAATTGATATCTTCGAATTCTACACCTAACCGTACTGCGTCTAAATATTTCATTAAAGCACCAAAAGCAGAAATCTGAAAATTAAAACATTAGAAATAACGGGGGAAAAAAATTAACTGAAGCATTCAAACATAATCCATAGATATTTAGAATTATGCAGTAGAGGACTAGACAGATACAGTTTCTTTTTCTTTTTTTTTTCTAATACGAAGTTATTAAAACGAACAAATAAGGCAAGGCAGTATTATAGTACCGTTTAAATAATTATTCGATGAGAGTTATTGGAAATATAAAATAACATATTAGACATGGTTTCAGCATTTACTTATATTGAATACTACCAATTCATAAAGTAACAGCAATAACTTTTTTATCGGCTAACCATATTCGTCGCTGTCAAATCCACTCGAAATGCCAATCGAAGATTATTCTCTTCTTTAGTAGAATTTATGGATTCAAAAAGCGGCAAAATACGTTTCTTAGCATCATCAAAATCTGGAAATATATCAACCCGAAAGTCATCCGAATAACCAAATCACATCATTCTATAAAACACCTACTAATAATTAGCTATCAGTTAAGCAATTAATAATTCTGATATCTATAATGATTCATTAATTAAGTTTTGAAAAAAAAGAAACGAACTGTAAGCAACACTTGGCATCAAATGTAGTGCAGTTATAGATTTTGCTTTTTCTTCATCACTCTCATCAACCATATCATCTTGTTCATCGATTCTTTCATCATTTACCATAGCTTCTTGTTCAATGTCTTTGTCCGGCATTTCAGTAACGATGCTACTTCCCTTACCAAAACCTTTTAAAAACGATTAATAAGTGGAAAAAATCTTTCATAACAATCTAATCCGTACATTCTATTAGTGTATTAAAGTATAAAATAGACAAAAGAACATTCTATTATTCAAAAAATTTATGCCAACTCTTTGAATCACATAAATTTATCAAATTCATTAATTTGAAAGGACTTAATCTAACTTTCAAACACTTACATAATTTGTTAAGTTCAGCGAGAAGACTGACATTTTGGGTTTTACTGACAATCAGGATTGATGGTTCTAATTGAAATAGCACTATAATGAATTTTGAAAAAATAAAAGAAATTAGATCAATTAATGTAATTAAAACAATGGAAATATTTTAAAAAATCGTTACCACAAACCTTTGTTATTCGCATTGCAAATAAAATACTAATAAAATCAACGTAAAATATGGGATATAGTCACTTGTAAGGCTCTTGAGACATTAAATTCATGATTATTTATTTGAAAATTAAGAAAACCTCGGTTTATTTTCATTTCCATCTTAATTTTAATAAATGAATCTGGGAAATTACAATCTTTCAAATGAAAGTGGTCTTTATTTCGCAGCTTAACTCCAAAAATTTCTAGCATAAATTCATTGAAATTAATGCTTTTAAACATTTTTTGATAGTTTAAAATTGCATGTTTGAAAATTTTCAGCATTCAGTCTTCTTTCAGCACTTTCAATAATTTAAGATTCAGCGTACTGAAAAAAGAATAAATTAAAAATTTAGTAGTTGCAAAAATACGAATGCACGCAGAATTGAGCAAAAAATATCGATCAGGACAATATTTATCTATTTTAAGGAGCTAGTTTTTAAGCTATTACCGAATTGACATGAATCAAAAACAAAAATACTTATTAATTAAAAAAAAAAAACATATTCAGGAAACTTACGAGAATGTAACATCCGGAAATCATCCTCATTCTCTGACAAATCGGTCAACACGAATATTGTGGCCGTTTCTTGATCATAACATGCAGCGCCAAGCCTATTCCGATTATAATGAACTGATAAAACTTTGGTTGACATCTGCAAAGCATAAAAATTGGAATATATTTTTTTAAACATAGATTTACTGAAATTCGATATTTTACAAATGTCTTTCAAAAACTTCAACAATAATTTCAGAGTGAATTTGTGATATAAATTTACTGAAATATATTATATATTAAATGTTTTCGAGTTATTTAAAAATTCAAGCTTTGAAAAAATGTTATTATTAATTTGCTAAAAACTAATATTTTTTAAATCATTTTTACCCAATGAGAAATTGAATTCTAGAAAGTTTTTCCCTACAAAATTAAATTAGAATCCAACTGTTTTTTCAAACGATTTGGAACCATTCCAACTTCAATTTCCAGATAAATTTTGAGGAAATTTATCGATGATTAATTTTCGAAGAACACTTACTAAGCGTTCTCGAATCGAAATTTGGAAAAATTATTAATGAAAGTATGTCATTACACAAGACGAATTTTATAAACTTCAGATTCAATTAGAATCAGTTTTATCGAAAACAAATAGTTATAAAAAAATTTCCATATTTAAATTTATTTTTTATCTATGCAGTGATTCCCATCCCTTTCCCTTCCATTTGAATCCATTCTTCATTTCCTTTTTTAAATTTTAACTGTTTACCATATATTTCAGCAAGTTGAGAGTTGAAATCTTAAATTTCAATTCGAATTTTGAAAATCAGTTCTTCCTCCGACAATAATTAAAATCAAAATTTAATTGGAAAAGCTAAGATTGATTGCAAATACATGTGAATTGCTTGGAAATTTTCCAAGAACTTAATAAGCGAAAGCGAAATTTCCGACCAAAAAAATCGAAAACCAAAATTGGGTTCACCGGTCAAAAATGAAATTTCGCCGGAAATGATTTGGTAATTTGAATAATTGCTTTTTCGCGCCATTTTTGATTCTGTTTTCCGGAATATTCGGTGTCACATAATTCATACTTTCGGCTACAATTAATTTGAAATTTTCATTTCATTTCAATTGTTGAGTCGGAATTTTTTTTTTTAATTTCATTTCAATTATTAGTTTATTTCAAATATCAACTCCTTGCTTTGCTCAAATTAAATTTGAAATGTTTCGGAAAATTTTTAAATTGAAAAATTAGGCTTGAGATGTGAATTTCAGTTATTAAATGGAATTTCTAGACTTATGATATAAATTTCAGTTATGTAATTAGTTTGGAATTTCTATTTTATTTCAATTGTTAACTTAAAAAAAAGTATCATCTCTTTTTTTTTGTAAAATTAAATTTACAATTTGGAAATTTATTCGGGAAATTTTCAAAGTCTGGTGACAAATTAGATTTAAAATGTAAGAATATATAAATTTGCAATGATAATAATGAGAAATATGAATGAAATGCCGGAATATTTCTTCATTTTTATTATTATCTTTACATAATGAATGGAGATGAAACAATGCAGTTTTTTTTTCCTCATCGACATTTATCGTAGCAATGGATAAATTATTTAGGTATGCATGAATTATCACTGCAATGTCATAATATCGAATAAACTTTTCTCCTAATCTATCTACAATGATAAGCAAAACATGAGCAAGAAATGATTGACTATATCAATATCAGCAAACATGCAGTTTTGAATGAATAAATTGCTTATGTTGTACATCTCAATCATGTGGTTCTCTTTTAAGCTTATTGAAATGTTCCGGCTTATCATCGATAATATGATGTGATAATCTTTCATTAAACAGTACTTTTGCTGCTACTACTTTTGTTTGTAACATTATTGATTATCGAATAATTTTATCGGCAACTATATTACACCATCATCCTCGTTATTATTACAATTCATTGCCATGCTACAATTTATCATTTTTATTACGCAAATTTTACCATCAGCCGAAAATGTTAATAAAATTCCGCAACTAAACAATTTGCCATCTTCTCTATCACGAACAGGTTTGTTATTCAAAATACTACGATCTTTCGTTCTTCCATTAATTTTAATTTAATGATTAGCAGTTAAATTCCATTGAAAAGAATTCTAAAACAGGAAAGGAAGAGTAGGAAATTGATGAGAAAGAAAAAAAAAATGATATATCAATATTTCTGCATACTTTCGTGAACTTATAAAAAGTTTTACTTCAGCTTTTTTGTTTTTAATTTCAATTTCTTCATTTTGGATGAATTATTATATTTCCGTTTCGTTATTAAATTAAACCATATGCATATTTCACATTGACAAGTTTTTTTATTTTTTTTAGTGAAAAGGATGCAGTACACAATACAGTGTAAGTTTCTATTTATTATGAGACTGTTCAATATTATCAAATGAGTTTCTTAAGTTCATTCATAGCTGTAAGAATTTTTATAAAAATATATGGACTTTATTTACAAAAATTTATTGATTAGTCCGACTAGTCAACTTTTTCATTGCTGCTTATTTTTATCTGTGAATTCATCTAGAAAACTGCAAATAATCTCATTGTGATAGCTTCTAACGATATCAATTATCTCGAATTAATTACTGATATCTTTGGTATTTTCACTTCTCCCAATTAAATACCTTTTAAACAACTTAAAGTTATTGTTATATATCTATAAGTAATCTACTTTTGTTGTAGATATATTGCAACTTAGGAATATTTCTAGGCATATCAAACATCATTTGAAAGAGAAAGTGGACATTAGCAAAATAACAGGTAAAAACTTGGAAATTTTTTACTATTTCCGAATGCATAATTTAAATAAAGATAGCAAAATTGATGGTGTCGAGATTATCAAAGCATTAACTCATTTACATGAAGAAATCAGTGGTCAATTTTGCTTTTTTTTTTCTTTTCATCACTGATTAAATAGAATAAGTAAATTCAAAAGTAAAAGATAGTACAAGATAGTGTAAGTATAAGATAGTGTAAGATTCATTTTAAAAAGTATAAGATACTCATCACTGAGAAGATTAAGAATTTCTAGATAATTTGTATTATTTTGTCTGAATCAAATTATGATTTCGATTTGGTTCTTCTAAAACAAACAATAAGAAAACGCTTAAACATTAATAATATAGAGATTAGAAAAATTTTAACATTTCATTTAAATTTATTCGTTCCAAATTCCGAAAGCTCATTTGTTTCAAAAAATATCTACTTTTAGAGAATGAAGACACAAGAATTTCCGAAGCAGATCTGGAAAATATGGTCTCATCAACGCTAAAAAGTTTGGATATCAATGATGATGGTTAAATAACAAATGATGAATATAAGCGAATCGATCGAAACTGATTTCATTTTTCTTTTTTCTCGGAAAAAATTTTGGGCGCAACAGTTTCTAATTCTTTCTCGCAAAAAGTTCAAGCCGAAAGGATATTAAGTTGCCATAATATTTTATTATCTCTATACATTCTTTACTCTTTGGACAATCAGTTTTTTTTTTTTTTTTTTGCTGGTAAAAAACATTAGAATTGATTTTTAAACACTTTATCACTTATTTGGCGACAAGACATATCTATTAAGTGGCTGCAATTTCGAATTTAATGAAGATCGATTTTAACTGAAATTGCATCAGAACAATTAAAGCAAAAAACGAGAGCGAAATCTGGTACAAAATCAGTATAAATTAACTGAATTTGTAACTTGATCAAATCATTGAAAAATTTAATGAATTTGTAAAAGTTACATTAAAAGGAAAGTGGTAATAACAGCAAAATGATCGGATGGATAATCATTTTTCCAGTGGAATGGTTTAGGATAAACAGTTGCATGACCCTGATATGTATACGATTCTATAGGAGAGAGTAAAGAGCTGCGATAAAAGATATAATCAATCCGATCTTGTGGCTCCGGTATCGTCCAGCTCCAACCACTACTGCTCATTTTCTCCACTGTTGACCATGTTATTCCTGATTATGTGAAAATTTTGCTTTTCAAATATTTTTATACATTTTTCAATGATCAATCTGTAATAGATAATCGGGAATTTAGTAGACGGTCATTTTTGATCCGCAGATTATCCTGTCGGATATTCTTCCACTTGCTTTCATAGCGGGAAAGTACCGTAACGAAAGAATTTTTTAACTATAGATACTATATAACTTGATTTCTGAATGAAGACTACTCTTGTTTGAAACTTTTTAAGCGAAATGAACCGGGATTATGAAGAACTTGTGGATGCACTTCTCGATAAGAATCTTTCATTTCAGCCTCATTTTGCAATATTTTCGTTGCTGGCCATTGAAATTTCCAATTACCATGAAGAAAACTGAAATAAATACTCTTGCAAACATCGAATAAAACTCATTATATATACTTGTATCTAAAATTAAGTTTATGCGCAAACTCTGTTTGCAAAAATTTTTCTTGACCATTTCTCAATTTTTTCTTGCAGAAACTTCAATTTCTGCCGGATTTCAATGAATGTAAAAAAAAAGCAAATTTATACTTTTTTTTTGTAATTCATATTCAAACGTCTGTTACTTATATTTTTCGTTTTGAATATAAAATGCAATTCATGCTTTTAATTTTCCAACTTTATAGATTATAAATGTAAGTTTAAAATATAATTTTTTTTTTTAAATATATAAATGGTAAGTTTGAAAAAAAAATTAATTTAAAAATATATGTAGAGAAAGTGGAATCTCAACTGAAAATTTATTATGTATTGGATTTTATTTTCATTTAAATTGAAATCTAATGCGACAATTTTTCAAAACTGCTAAATTGGCATCTATCAGATTTTTCATATTATTGTAAATTAATTTCAAGAGGATTTTCAATCAAGTAGCATTCTTTTCTTGAACTTTTTCCCCAAAAGAAAAATTTTTCATTTTTTTTTTTTTTTTTTTTTTTTTTTTTTTTTTGAAATTTTAACCTTGTCTCATTAATCCAATCGAGATGTGATGGTGAATTAAAATCACCGCAAACAATCAGTGGTTCAATGTGTGAATTTTGAACAGCAGCTTGGAAATAATCATCGACTAGTAATTCTCGCATATTCTGGAAACGACCTAAACTTTTACTAGCTTTTTTTGTAACGAATTATTCATTGTATATTAATGAAGATGATTTTGAGGTGTTAAAAAAAAAAAAAAAAAGAATACGATGAATGTTTTTTTCTTCAGAGATCGTTTTTTTCCTTCTTTTTTTTTTCCTTTTTTTTTTCAAATAAGCACGATTTCTATAAAAGATGAAGTTTTTAAAATTGTGAAAACTTTTTTTTGCGAGAAAGATTCAATTATTTTGAAAACTTTCGAAGATTTTTTAATTTTAAGAAAATTTTTTTTTTAAACACACATGCACATACACAATGACTTAATACCAATAATAAAATGAAATTCAAAAATAAAAACCTTTGCCATCAGCCATTTCGCCAGCCATAATTTGAGTTATCTTTGTGACCATTTTATTAAATGCTGCATATGGACCATATGATCTAAAAAAAATAAAAATGAAAAATAAAAAAAAAATAAAAAGAAAAATGTCTTGCCATAGATTTTCGGATCGTTAACCGGAAAAATATTAAAATTAATCGAGTTTATTTTTACGATACTATCGGTTTCTATAAAAAGTTTGCTAAGACTCTTACATTATCTTAATTACTTTCACTGATTTATAGGTTTTATCATCATCGAAGAGATCATATTTAACCCAAAATCTCTCTTACCTGTTATCGATATCATAAAGCTAACAGAATACTATCAGAGTAATCATGACAATTTTCTCATGCTAGCTAAGACAAATTTGTAATCAGTATTATTCCTTAGTTCGACTTCAAAATGTATAAATTTTCATTACAATTTACTTGACAAATTCGCCCTCTTAGTTAGCCATAATTATTAATTCATCGTTTTCTATAAGATTAATGGAAGTTATTGAAATTTCATGCAACTTAAAACATTCATAACTATAATTCTGATAAGATAGGATATAATAAGTTAAAAGTTATCATGACCAAAAAATCAAAATATTTCTAAAAAAAAATTTTGATTATAATAAATAAATGAGGAAAAAATTTCTCTGTATTATAATAAGATGAAACATTAGATTAAAAATCACAACGATCAAGGGTTTAAATATTCAGATTTGAGTCAAAAATTTTAGAATTTTAATTATAATAAATGAAGAAGGAAAGGAATTTTCAACTGGATTGAATTGGATAAGAAATTAATTTCATTTATTGGTTTTAAAAACCATACATTATTCTATCTTAAATATTATTATAGAATTAGTGAATAATTTTCTTATTGCAATTATATATTATTAAAATATAATTCAATAATTAGTTTAACATTAACTGATAATCCAAATGAAGATTCCATATGTGAATTGTTCGATTTGCATTTTCAATTCTTATTCTAATACCCATACCATGGCTTATTTGATGAAATGATTGATTCATTATCTGAAGAAAAAGAAAAAGCACAATTATATAAAAAAAAAAGAAACAATAAAAGTAAAAAATAAATGAAAAAATCAAATTTCATCAAATTAATTTACGAGATTTTAATCTTTTTTTACTATATTTTTTTGATAATTAATGGTAAGAATGAAACAGCCAATATTGCTAACTTCAAATAAATAGAAATCAAAATTTGTCAACTTTATGGAATTTGAAAGAAAAAAACTTTTTTTTTTTCATCTTTTTTTTAGATAACTAATGGCAAGAATAAAATGGCTAATACTTTTTAGCTTCAGATTCTAAGAAATTTTAAGAAAATATTTTTTTTTTTATTTTATTTTTTGATAAGAAGGAGCTTCAAATAAATAGACAAAATTTGATTTAAAAGAAAAAAAAGTAATGGCAAAAATAAAATGGCTAATATTTCTTAACTGTAAACTAATAAATATAACAAATTTTGCCTTTCATTTTTAGCTTTATCCTTAGATAATTGATAATAAAAATAAAATGGCTAGTATATAACTAACTTTATGTTTCGTTAAAATAGCAGTATCAGGATATGAAAATGTTGATGCAGCAGCTGTCCATTTTTCACCCATTGCTGCCAACAAATGACTCAAGCATTCTCTATCACGAACTTCCTAGAAGGAAGAAAAAAGAAAAAAATTTAAAATTTTTGCAAATTAAATCTGAAATAAGAATCTTATCAAAGAACTCATCACCATTATCATTATCATCATTTAAAACATTTCTTTTTTTTTCATTTTTCACCAAATAATTCCATTTTTAGTAAGGAATTTTTGATAAATTAATCATTAATAATATTGTCTCATCTTTTATTATTACATCGAATCTATTTTATCGCAAATTTTATAAAAACAATAATTTTGCTGCCAAAAAATTTTGATTATAAGTTATGCCATTCACTTACTTGCAATGCGACGACATCTGGATCTATCCGTTTGATATGACTGGCAATTTTTATTATTCCATTTTCGACATTATTACCCGAAACCCAGGTATTAAATGTCATAATCGTGAGATTTACGCATTTTACATAATTGCAGCGTAATCCACCGAGAAATAGTATTAGAAAGGTAAAAAAAGTCAGTTGTGAGGATTTCATCCTTTAAAAAAATCGAATTTGAGAAATGAAAAGTGTAAAAACGAATTAAATCAACAGAATTATATAAGTAATTGAATAAAAGTTAAACATATGGAATAAATTTTTCTGAGAAATTGAAAAAAATAAAAAATTAGAAAAAGAAAATTCTTTTGCAAAGTAGAGAATTGCAATGCAAAATTTATAATAAAGTGAAAAAAATAAAAAAAAGCTGAAAAATAAAAAGTTAAAAAAAATTTTAAATTAGTTAGGCAAAAAAGATAAACGTAAGCGAAGAAATTTCTACAGCTAAGCAGTCAAATTATTTCTATAATTTCTAATCTCAGAATGAGATAAATAGTTATATTTATGCTAATAAAATCAAGATTATAATATTTCTGATTGAATCATTATTCTCATTTGCAAAGATCGGAAAAAAGGGAAAAAGAAATTGTGATAAGGTATAAATCAATAATGATAATTGACCAATGAAAGTTGCAAGTGATATGATAATAGTAAAGGAATAAAATAAAAAGCTATGAAATGAAAATTAAAAATCAATAAATACATGAAAACAATAAAGTGTTTGGAAAAATGTAATACAGTTAGGCATTTAAATAAATTCTAGAAAAAAAAACGTTGAATTTTTCAGGATGAAAGAAATTATTTGATGACAAATTCATAAAAAATAGAATTAATAGCAAAAGAAGTAAGGAACGAGATAAAAAGAAATCTTCATCTTACTACATTTAAATACTTGATAATTAAAAAATGAGAAATTGCAAATTTTTGAAAATAATATGAATTTCTCAATTTTAGCGTGCGAATTTATTTCACTTTCAAAATATTCTTCAATCAAAAATCAAATAAGAAATTAAGATTTCTTTTGCATTCAATTACATTCATATGTACTGCATTCTTTCTACAAAAAAAAATGGTTCCATTTTTAAGCACAAAAAATTTGGACAATTTAACAATTCATCAATTTCCAAATTGGGATAATTTAAAATGGCAAACAAAAAGAAACGAAAGGAAAAAATTAATATTTATTCTAAATTAATTTTGAAATTTTTAATGATAGGGGAAAAAATAACATTTTAACAATCAAAACGAAATAGTTTCACAATTAAAACGAATACGTCAGGATTGATGGATTCAATATTTGTTGCTTTATTCTGTTGTCGAATAGCAAATCGGCAAGAGGAGAGCAAAGAGATAATCACTCAATTTCGCCTCTCAATTTTTAAAATCATCGAACATTTTAACGATGTCAGATCCTTAAGCGATCGAGCGCAATCAGTTCATCTAATAGAAAACATTGTGTTTGTTCTCCATTTCAAAATTTAAATGAGGGAAAAAAAGAAAAAAAAAAAGAAACGGATATCAATTTACATCTCTTCTCTACTATTTTTCAAAAAAAAAAAAAAAAAGAAGAAAAAGAAAAAGGAAAAATCTTTGTTCAGTTGAATGTTATTTTATTCAGTCGGAATTTATTCCAACTTATTCACCTTTTTATTTCTAATATTTGAATTTTTACCTGATCTTTTTGCATCTTTTCTAACAATTTGGCTACATTATTATGTATTTATCTCCAGTCTTTTACAATAATGAATATGGTAAAAGAGTTTAAATTATTTTTACTTTTCGTTCGAAATCATTTAATACTATTTATTTTAGGTATACATTATCAATTTATTATTTTTCATCAGTGGAATATCAAATTTCATTGTAATATGCAATAAACTGGCATACAATGAAATTTCAAATTATATATATATTGCCAAAATTTTGAACAAAAATCAAAAGATTTATCAATAAATGTTCATAAAAAAATACAAATTTTTTTATGCAAAATTTGTACCAAAAAAAAAAAAACAAGAGAAATGAAAAAGATTTTTTAAACACACATACGCACAAATATGTAAATAATACATAAATGAACACCATTTCAAAATTGGAAATAAATAAATAATATTAAATGATTTCGAATGAAAAATAAACATTTCTATCAATAATTAAGAATTTCGCAAACAAAATCAACCAAATGATAAAAACACACCTATGGCATGGTGTAACTGATTTGTGCATATGTGTGTGCGCGTGCGTGCGTGTGTGTGCGTATGTGTGTGTGCGTGTATGTGTGCGCGTGTATGTGTGTGTGTATGTGTTTATGTGTATATGCGTAAATACGTATAAATATGTGTGTAAATTTGTGTATAAATGGTACATATACAATAGATGGAGTAGAAGGTATTTTAGTTTCTGTGGATCAATTATTCCCAAGATTTTCCATCAATCTAGCTAAGATTATCCATGCAAATAACGATAAAATCTATTCTAATTAGCAGATTTTACTGTTATTTGCATAGATAATTTTCGAAAAATATGAGAAATAAATTATGGAATGTGTAATTGAAATAGCTTTTATATAAGAATTAAATTAAGAAAACTTTGAATGAATAATTTAATTTAATATGATGAAGCATTAATAATTTCATATCTCTTTTTCATTTGTCATTTTTTGTTAAGTTCAAATATTTGTTTTATATTGTTAACATCAATGATATATGGAATAGAAAGAGGAATGGAGCATTTGAAAATATTGAGGAAGCTGAAATATTTGAAAATTTCATTTTTAACGAATTTCTCAATAAATAATTTCGTTCAGAATTGAATGAAAATTGTATTCATTTTACCTACTTCCAATATTTCTTTCACTCTGCTATTGTTAGCTTTCCTCACTTGTGACTTGTAATTGGGCAATTTCTTTAGAAATAATAGTTAAAATCTTAATTAGAAAAGAACATGATTAATCATAAATTGAAAGAAAAAAGAGGAAGCAAACAGAAAAATGTTTAACAGAGTTGCAAAACAAATTACCGAAATACTGAAGATGAGCAGACACATTAAATATAATCAATGAAATAAATATTGAAATGAACAAGCCAAATAATAAGACGAATAATTAAATAAATGAGTTAAATGCTGGAAATAATATTGAAATAAATGAGCTAAACTGAGAAGAATATTCAAACATGCAAAGCAGAGACCGAAATAAATATTCATATAAGCATACCAAATATCAAAATGGATATCCAAATAAAGAACTGAAATATTTAAATGAATACCTAATTAAATAAGCAAAATATTGAAATAATTACTCAACTGAACAAGCCAAAATTTAAATAATTATCTGAAAAAAAGAAAAAGAAAGAATAAAAACAAGCTGAAAACTGAAATGAATATTAAAATTATGATGAAGTAGACAAATGTTAAAAACAGATCATACCGATCGTTTACTTTCTGTCTTTCCTTCCAAGTTATCATTAGAAATTGCTCGTGAAAGTTTAAATTAAGATCAAAAATGAAGTGAAATTTTAATATTTGAAAAGATCGCAAAAAGAAAAGTACCAATTTTCATTTCAAACAAAAAGTATAGAGATTTAAGTTTCATTTTTCTTTAACCATAATTATTATGCTTGAATTTAATGGGATGATCCACCCTGATAATCATTTGTACCTGTTTCATACAATTCATGAAAAAGAAAAAAATATCGCTGTCAATGAATTACTTGCATCAAATAATTCATTATTTTGGAACTCAAATGAATATCTCAAAATGCACGTTCACATTTTGGTAATTCAAAATGAAAAGGAAATGCACGTTCATATTTTCCTTAAATAAATTGAGTCAGAAATGTTGAGTATGTTTTGCTTGAGATACTTTGCAAGTTATGAATAATTTTCTGATTTGAGCGAATGTTTTAATTTCAGAGAAATTCAAATGAACACATCATCGAACATCTTTTATATTTCAAGTTTTCAAATGCAAAGATTGTACCATTTTAGACAAATTGTTTGTTTCACAGCCAAAATTTTCTATTATTTTTAATAATACTATTTAAAAAAAATTTTTTTTCAATTTTTAAATTACCTCCTACAGATTGCTTTATAAAAATTGTCATACTATTTATATAAATGAAAATGTAAACGTTCGTTTTCATCGACTGATTTGAAATTTTGAAGCAACGTTGTATTCGAATAGGCGTGTGTTTTTATATAGATATGCCTACTTTCTTAAATACCTGTCCCAGTTGTGACAGGTAAGGTAAGTGAGTGCATTGAATTTTTTGACCGCGCTTTCATGAGCAGACTGAATTTCATGACCACGCCTACTTCCTGCACTCACGGCGTGGCGTGTCTGTCTAGCCAGTTTTAGAATAACATTTCAAAATGGGAACTCGATCGTATGAAATTATTCATTAATTCAACGGAAAAGAAAAATCCCTCATTTAGATTCCTAAGCGATCTCATTTCCAGTTCTCAATCTCAAATAATTAATAAATGAAATATTGAAAAGGTGCAACCTTAATCAGTTGTATTCGAAATACTTATATTTCAGTAATATATAGTTTGTTGCTGTATTTACACGGTAAGTTATGTGGTAAATTTAAACGTACAGACCACCGTCTTTTACTACTTCAGTTCAGAAGTAATTTTTTAGTAAAAATCATTGTTTTCGAAAATTTTAATTTAGATAATTCTTTGGATGCATCAAATTGAGATTTTACACGAATGGTTAACTCTAATTAAAGTTTAAATGTAAGCATATTCATACAGAAAGAAACAAGCTGCTATCTAACAACCTGATCTGCTTTAAAATCTAAATTTAGAATTTATTCTCAAATATCACCTCGTTATCGTAATTTATCATTATTCATAATTCTTCTAAATATAATCAATTGAATTTCATCATACAACATTTCAATTGCAATAGCGATTTATTCATTAATCATGAAATCTTCAATTTAAATTTCCTTTTGTACTGTAGATTTAACAGAAAGATGGCTTAAATTTAATACGAGTAAAAATATCTAGTGACTTTTGAAATTTTAGAATTTAAAAAGGAAATTAGAACATTTCTTTATTCGTATTTTTCTTAAACAATACGAGCAAAAACTTTGGAAAATATAAATTTGGAAAAACCAAAAGTAGCTATTTCAACAGGCAATATTGTCATAATTAAATTACTGTGAACAATTCATGCATTAATCATTTGTGATAATAAAACGAATAGGTTTTAAACAAGCATTTCTTTTTTAGTATTTTATTTATTTGTCTTTTTTTTTTCTTTTTTTTTTTTTTGGTATATAACTAGAAGTACGAATGAAATTTTTAAATGACAACAGTTTAATAGTTAATAAATTCAGATAATATATATTTAACAATGAAATATTTATGCTTAAAAAGAACATTATTTACATTACAATTATTTAAGGGCACAAAGTTATGACAAATCACATGAAACGATTTTATCAGAATCTTGCCATTTTGGCAAGTAATTTGAAATATTCAATTAAACGATCCAAAGTCATTCTTTTTTTAGCAGAATTGATAGTTGAAATTTACTTCAAAAAATTTTTAAGCTTTCCGAATGAGGTAAATGATACATGAAAACTGTATCGAATGTTAAAAAGTTACCTCGGGTAGCGGTAGAATTGAATTTAATAGCCCTATGGTTACTGAGTGAGAGTGACCTCTACATTGTGCTGATGGACTTGTTATGCATCTGACCTCTACATCGTACTGATTGCTTGACCTCTTATTGGGAAAAAAATGGAGAGCGGGAAGACATGTAAACTAGTGGGCAAACATTCAAAAAGATATATGTTCTACGATTAAATGATCTTGGATTTTTTGATCTTAGCAATATTCCTTCACAGGATTAAAATCAAAATCCATGATTTAAATATTTATGCTGCATTTTTTGCCATACTTCCAGGGAATGGATGACCTCATTAGTTTCTTTATTGACTGAAATATTCTTTTCCATTTTATTCTCGAAAAGAATTTTCCTTAAAAATTTCATCTGTTTACCGCATACTTCAGTACATGTATTTCTCAAACACTTCCTTAAATCTTTCACAGTTTTTCGAGGAAAAAAAGACTGCAGAAAGAAGGTCAAATAGAAATAATATAAGTGACGGATGCTCGTATAAATAATAAATTTCGATAATTGGAATGATAAAACTGATAGCAACGAAGCAATAATAATGATAATTATAGCTATAATGATATAACATTATTAGTATTTACAATCACTAAAATAACAATATATAGATAAAAATAATTTAGTATGCCATAAAGTTTATATAAAAATGATTTAGTATAAGATAAAAAGAAACCAATCAACCAAATAATACAATTAATATAATTTTAAACTATTATTAAAAATAATAACTTGTGTTAATAACAAGGAACATGACACACGACACAAGATATATTTAGTAATTGTAAATATTTTTAGAAGTTTTAATTTTTTTGTAAACTTTCTTTTTTTGCTTGATAATTTAAAAATAAAAGAAGTTACTGGTACAAAAGACCGAATCAAATAAAATACATATGTGTTTGCTTAAAAACAAAAATATGTTTAAAAACATAAAGTATGAAAGAAAAATAGGAAAATAAATAAAAATAAAAATGAAATGAAAACCAAAAATGCAATTATTAGATTGCTTTATATTTTTTAATTTTCTTTTGTTTTTTCTTTCAGTGGATGATTTACCAAATAAATCACTACTTTTCTAAAATTTGTTAGCTGTAATCAATTTTATGAGAAAATAATTTGATAAAGAAAATTAATCAATTAAAACTAAATCAAATTTATGTCGTTTCATAAGAAATTTTAAATTTTAATTCATAAACATCATTTATTTGAAATGGAGTCATCGTACAGTAAAAATGATTGATTACAGAAATATGATTATAAAAATTTTTTTAGGATTAATTTTTGTAAATACATATAATACGCTTCTAATGCTTGTTAAGAAACTTGTAAAAAATTGTTGACAGAAACAAATTAATTGTATGTTGAGGAAGATTTTAATTATTATTCACTAAATTAATTCAAAATTTTAATGAGTAAAATTTTACACATTGTATTTTATAATAAATTTAGTGTTTTTAAATTGTAATAAAAACTATGCACGTTTTAAAATAGATATTGATTAATTGATGTTTTAAACAAAATTTCTTTCTAGACTGATTAAAAGTTTTCGCTGAAAGTTTTTACATCCAATAATATAAATTATATCGTATAGTTTTCATATTTGATTATGAAATATTGCTCAAATAATCGAAATGACAGCAACCGAAATAATTTATACATAAATATTTCATTACAGCTAAAACGATGATACAGAATGAATGTTAAAAAAGCAGCAAAACACGAAAGCATAGATTATCGTAATTTGTTGGATTGATAAAAATTGAATTAATTAAGGGATTTGTCTAGCAATGAATGATATGCCGAAATTATCTGTTGCCACATTTATTCATAATCAGTCAATGTGACGGTAAATATTTTTACAATAACAATAAATAATATAATAATACAATAAGGAATGTAATTACAACTGCGAATGCAAGAATAATCCTTTTGGTTATTCGAAATATGCATCAAGAACAATGCTTGTTGTTGACATTGTTCTTACGCAGTTTGTCATCATTGTTTATTGTTGACATTATTGTCACGCAATTATCATTGTTGTTTATTGTGATATTGTTGCTATGCATCTGTTGTATACTAGCACTTTGAAGTTTTTTTTCTTTTTTCTTTTTTTTTTGGATGAATCAATTGATATAACTATTGCAGTCCGATAATTTTGTCATTGTATATTCTTAGAATTAAATTTTTAACCAAATATTTTGTTACAACTGTATGATCTTTTCTTTTTTGATTTATATTAGTTGCTGTATTTTTGATAAAATTTTTCGAAGAAATGTATATTTAAGTAAAATTTAATTAATGGATATTCGAGCAAAATTTTTTATCACCAATATTTATTTTGGTTTTTTCGTAAGTCATACATTGTTGATCACAAGTTATACTTTATTTAATAATAAATCATATATTATCGATCAATAAGTTATAGATTGTCGATTATAAATCATAATTATAAATATTATACCTTTGTAAATAAAATACAGGGCAAATAAATTGATTCCTTATAAAATTTATAAAAATAATTCTTGAAATATTTAATGCTTTAAATGATATTACAAATTATTTTTTATCAAAATTTTGATACAAAACAAAAAAATTTATGATTCAGAAAACCACAAATTTGAAAAATTTATATCATTTTACTTTAAGACATAATGTAATTAATATTCAGTTAATTATATTGGGGACTGTTTTTGGTCTAAATGTTCTATTTAGTTATGATCTCGTCTTTAGAATTGTTATTGATATGATTAGTATTATAATTGTCGTGTCCGTTGTCGTTCTATCAAATTTTTGTTACAAAGGTTTGATTACCCAAGTTTGAGTTCGAGATACCGCAAAAGTTCGGATAACAATTCGTTAAGATGCAAGAATCTTAATCATTGTCACAGTCAAAGAAGATCGGCGACAACTCCATCTACTAATTCATGATTCATTTGCTTGCTAACAGATTAATTAATGTATAAAATATATTGATTATTTTTACTTCTTTAAAAATTTATCTATAATAATTGATTAAATATTGTATTTCAATCACATTTAGCATTTTGATCAATTATTCGTGATTGTTGCTTTTATTATTTATTAATTTTTAAATTTATTGATCAAATAATTCCGTAATAATTATTCTAGGTGATCATTTAATAATACGAAACATTGTATCTCAATAATTCGACCAGCTGATAACCGATCAATTATTCTTCATTATTGCTTGAATTATTTATTAACTTTAAATTTGATAAACAAAAATAATACAAACGATGCAATGATAAATCCCGGTTAGTAATTTAATACTTAATAACATTATTTGTTTTGCTAGAATATAATTTCAAAAAGGAAAGGAGAATATAAAATTAAAATTGCCATTTAAAATATGCCAATTTAATTTGTGAGTTTTTCTTTAAAATTGCATTACTTATTATTAAATTGCTATCTCAGGCTTATTACCTGCTTCATTTTCAACAGAGTAGTAAAAAGTCATTTTTAAGTAAAAAGTGCACATTTCTTGCTTTATTAAGTGACAAATTAACTAAAACAGTTTCTGCCAGGGCATTAAAATCTTCTGCAAGATTAATTAATGCTTTTGGTTCTTCCTTGTGTCAAAAGGATTACAATTTTTCGTGCACTAATATAAGATATTTCTGACCTTATATAATTCTTTGCTCATGTCCTCCATACTGCTCGGACAAAATCGAGAAGTCCGGTAATTATCGGTCCTTGCAATACTCGGATTTAATTAAACTATTTTGAATATACCAAATTAATTTATTTGGACTGAATGAATTAATTTTTCCGATAAGAGATTCATTTTTCTGTAATAGTGGTATCATAAATATTATTGTAAATCGATCAGTCCCTTCAATAAATATATTTTCTAATGTATTATTTTTAATTAAATATCAAATTATCGAAAATTAATTAAATGCTTAAAGGAGTAAAATTTTTCTTTCCCAATTTTCTTTATTATAAATATTTTCCTTTTAAGACTAATAACTGCATTATGGATTAAATTATTAATAGAGGAAAAAATGAATTATAATAAATTGTATTTTAACAATAAGAAATGATTGATTTTATAATTTTTGAGGGGAAAATTAAAAGCTTAGATAATTTATAATGAAAGCTTGATAACTAAACAATAATTTATAATTAAAACTTAAAAATGGAAAAAATTTTTCAAATTTTTGCTTTTATATTTTTCATAAAACTTGACATATGCCACTTTTTTCTTTTTATCGTATCATTCCTCTTAGCATTTTCAATTTTCACAAATAATGTTATTTATTTAATTAGTCATTCATATAATTTATTATCAGGGCTAAATTTTTGATGAAATTCATTGTCGAAATTCAAAAAAAAAGAAAAAAAAAATGAAAAATATGAAATTTAACGACATACTACTTAGTTTTTTGAAATGAAGTTTCTGAACAAAATTTTAAACTTCGCAATCTTTAGCACTAAAATTAATCAAAATGAAGCATTTACATTTTAAATGTAATTTCATTCTCAGCAAAATTTTGCTCTGAAAGCTTTTCTTTTTTTTCTTTTTCCACTGTCATTTTACTCAATTTTTGGTTAATTTTTAGCCAACAACTGTGAAGAAAAGAAAAAAAAAACAATAAAAAATCGATAAAATCGATCTCCGATGCACTTTTTTAAATTAATGAGATTAATTACAAACCTTTCTTCTTCTAAGATCAGATGATCGTTTAATTTTTTTTTTTTTTTCATCAAAATTTCATATATATATTATACTGATTACTTCACTAAAATTTTTAGGATTTCGTACATCAGCTATATCGCAAAAGTGAAAAAAAAAGAACTATTTTCTTATTAATCTAAAAAATTGGAATTTGTAAGGACGATATATATGAACTGGGACCATTGAATAGATATTCATTCCCTTATTAATTAGCAATTGATGACAATATTCGTCCTTCAAATGAAATATATAAATTTCTTAAAATTCACAATAAAATCATTCGTGTATTATATGATTTGGTAATAATATTATTATGAAGCTTTTAAATTTCACTAATGGCAATCAATTAATCATCAAGCACTAATGAACGCCAAAAATCACCACAATAAATTAATATTACAAGAAAATTTATACATAAAAGGAAAAGACTTCAAGAAGATCTGAAACTTCAATAAAACAATTTTTTTTTTTTTAAATACGCACGAAATTTCAATTTTAACGTTCTACGCATTTCAGTCAAACACATATTCATTTATTTACAACAAGTATGAACGAACTGAAATCTCATCAATTTTTTCAATTTTTTATACTTCGTTCATTGGTGATATTTAATTGAATAAATTCAAAATTATAGTTAGATTTAAAATTAGTTTTTTCAAGACTTCCCTTCTGCTTATTCATTTGATTACTTCATAAAACTTCAATCATATTTTTTGCTAAAATAGCTTTTTTCTCGATCTTTTTTTTTTTAACTGAATTTTTATGTTCTTTTTTCCATTCATTTCATTGATGCTACTTAAAATTATCATAATCGTAGAATCTTAATGTAATTCTAATATATTTCTAATCATATTTTCAGTTTTCACTTATTTATTTATTTCTTATTACGTCGTCTTTTGTTTATCAATTGCTAATTCTTCGATATTTATTTGTCACATGTCATTTCTTCTTCATGCTGTTTGTAAAATTATATCAAGACAGGTTTTTTTTTCTTGTATAAAAAGCAAAATACAAGAAATATAAATTGATTCAAAGTTGGATGATGTCGCAGTGTCCTGAATGCCGGACTTCATTTCTAATTCAAGTTTTTCATATATGTATATACATTTCCTTTGTTTTAAATGCCTTCATTAATTAGTTTAACACTGAAATAGTTTCATACCGCAAGTTTTTATTGCAAATTATCAATAACAACTTATTGTTAACTTGAAACGCAGTCATAAAATATACGACAAATTGTTAAAAATAATTTAGTAAAAAAAAAATTAAGTTCATTGTTAAAAATATTAAACTATTAAATTTGTATTAAAAATAAATGCTAATCAATTACTACGGAAATTTTGATAAAAATTTATAAATATTGCTCCGAAAAAAAAATTACCGTTCATATCTGGTCGAATGCAACTGCTGTTTTTATAACAATTAGAACTTTGATTAATTAATTTATTCATTCGAATCAGTTTATTTCTATTTATTTAATTACCCATTTTTTTTATAATCTCTAAATAAATTTTCGCTCTCCTACATTTATTATTCAGTTTATTTTTTGCTTAGTTCCAAATTCTTCTGCTGTGAAAAAAAAAAAAAAAAGATTGAAAATTCCCTGAAAAGTTAATATTGCTGATAATCCAATAATCCAGTGCAATATTTATCACTAATTTACTGCCTAAACTTCAAATATTATTCTGTTATTTGTGATTGTTACTGAAACTGATAATTTTACTTGAGACTTTCTAAAACAAAGTAATTCAAAGATATACAAATATGGAAATGCTAAATGTTGTGCAACATATTAAACATGCTTCCTGATCTACTAATTTGCATTCTTGAGTACTAAACTTATGTTGTTAATATGGCTCTCGAGGATTAATTTCTTATTATTACGGCCTCTCACTTCACATTATGATTGTTATTAGTATGATAGTATTTACTTCTTACTTGCTATTATAATTAATGATTTTGCTTAAAAATTTCCGTAAAATCTTTTTTCAGAAAAAAACTTTTTTTTTGGAAAAGAAAAACTTATTTCGGAATAAATATAGAAGTACGGAAATGTAGAAATATAGAATCTTGTACAACTTACTCGATATTAATTATGTATTAATTATGCTATTATTAATAATAATAAATGTCATCAATATTGAATTAGTATTTCAAATTTAAATTCATCACAATATCTTGTTCAAAGAGAATTACATTTATTTCGTGCTTAAATGAAATAAAAAATATTTAATTTTTTGTTTATTTTTTTTAAATTTGGAATTTTTATTTAAAAAGATGCAAAAATATTACAACAGTTATTCTATAACAAAGGTTGAATAGCAGCAAATTTTTTTCCTTTTTTGTCATTTTTTATTTCGAATTTTTTCTATTTCTGTGTATCACTTTTTATTGTATTTAATCTCTAAAAATATATGAAGGAATTTTAGGATGGCTAATAAGCATTAATTATCGATCATTAGACACTAATAGCAGAATAGAATGTTTAAGAAAGAGAAAAAATCAAATTTTGCTATTTAATAGCAAAAAATCATAAAACGATTGAATTTAAATAATTCTATGGTTAATACATTTTGCTTTCATCTTAAAGTTTTTTTTTTTTTTCAAATTTCGAAATTTCATTCTATCCGTATTTCAGAATTCAGCTATAAAATTTAACACTTCTCGATGATGACTTATTAAACTTTAATTCTTGCATTAATTGTTTTAAATAATATCATTTTTACCAGACAATGAAATAATTATTATTCCTAAAAAAAATTAAGACTTTTACATGAAAGTATGGAAATTTTAAAACTATTCTAAATTTAAAACGCTATTAAATCAATATTGTCTAATTAAGCAATGATAAACTCAGTCATTGATATGAAATAATTTCAAATAAATAGTAATGATTGTATCAGTCAATTACTAGTGCTAGATTTAATATTTGAGAAATTAAACAATGGCTAACTCGTCAATTAATCAATTACTATTATCAGATGAATATTATAGAATGAAATAATAATATGCGCATAATATTAATTATTAGCATCAAATCATTATTTTCAAAATAAATAATGATAAATGGAACAATCTGATTAGTAGTATTAAATCAATAGCGCTGAATTAATGAACAGTGAATAAATGCATAAATTTAAATTCAATCATTAAATTGAACATTTCCATTTATTCCATAGACATGTACATATACACATGTATAGTTTGACATAAATACATATGCATATTTTTTTATTTCAAAATTTGATTTTTAATTTTTTCACGTGCATTTTAGTTGTTTAAAGAACGAAAAGTTTTTTGAATTAAAACAGCTTTTTTGTTCGCCTCATTTCTCATATATTTTGTATAAAAATATTTATCAAAAATAACTGCAACAATTTTTCTGCTTTTCTTCTTTTCTCTGTAAAAATATACCATTATGCGCAATAGCAATTAAATGTCGTCAATTTAGTCCATTCATCTCATGTTTTTTTCTTCTTTGAATTGTAAAATAAAACGGCTCTTTATGTTTGATAAGACGAATCATTCAGTTATTGTTACTACTATTGCTTCCCGCATATTTTGTTTGAAGATGATTTGAAATATGACAAAAAGGTTGAGAGAAAAGATGGAGATCAGGAATTAAAATAATCAAAGAATAGATATAGAAAAGAAAGAGAAGGATGGATAGGCATGATTAATTCCATCATTCTTCGTTAATACATCTCTTCATTTCCTTTTCTTAGATCAAATGAGTGCTATTTATAATTTGCTTGTCGAATTTATTTTTTTTCAAACTTTTTTTTATGCTTCATTTTCCTTTCTGGTTTTGAAATTTTTTCCAGGTTTTTAATAAGTATTTCTTATAAAACGCTCTTTTTTTTTTTTTTTTTGTACTTCACTTTTTTCGTTTATTACAACAAAAAGACCTCAAATGAAATAAAAATGAATACGTAAAGTTTATTCGATAATTCAGTAGTTTACAAAATCCAAGTAAAAATAATGTTATTTAAAACTTCTTCACTCTATATTTGTTAATCTTAATTTTTAAACACAAGATTTTAAATTGTGACAATTCGGAATTTCAGACTATAATATTTGAAAAAAATGAATTTTTTTTTTTTTTTTTTTGAATGAAAAATGTTAGCTTTTTAAAAGATCATTACACAGAAATATTTAAAAGATCATTTCACACTCCATAATATTTTAAATTGATAACTTTAGCTTTAAGAGTATTTTTTGAATTATTTGTCGACAGATATCCATGATTTATTATCATAGTTAATCAGTCATATGCAAACGTTATTGTAAATATTTGAAAAATAAAACAAGAAAATTGATTATTTTCTCGTTTTTTTATTTTTTATTTTTCTTCAAATTTTCTCATTTCCATTTTAAAAAGTTTAAAATTAGTGTGCGACAAAAGTTAGAAGGTTAGAAAAGCTTAGAATTATTGTGCAAAGTTTATTTCAACTTTAAAATTATAATGTGGAAATCGCAATTCTTACTTCCCACTTTTTTCCAGAGTTATCAGTATCGTTTATGATATATTAAAATGTTGCTACAATTATTGCTCCTTTTCATATCTTTCATCTGCTTTTATTATGGTTTATGGAAATTTTTGGAAACAATCCAAATTAGTGACCTTCATAAAAGAGCAGTTTTTATTAGTGGATGTGATTCAGGGTTTGGCCATTTATTGGCTATTAAATGTGCAAGTAATGGTTTGCCAACATTTGCTGGATGCTTAACTGAACAGATAAGTTCCAATTTCAGCTTTTTCATTTTCTGAATTTTTTTGGCTCTTTGTTAAGATTGAAATTTAGTAGCAAAAATTGAAGCAAAAAATGCATTTGGTAAATAGTAAACAGCTAGTTAAATTAAGTTCTGATTCTAGACTTTTTTATTTGTCCATTTTTTTCTTTTTTTTTTTTGTCTTTCTGTTGGAAACGAAATTTAAAATTATGAAAAACAAAGTTTTGATTGAATTATTGCATTTGAGATGGCTTATTAGGAAAAATATACTCAGACAATAAATTAGAATTAAAACAAATCGCAGATTTTTCAAGTTCAAATATGTGAAATTAACTTAAAACATTTACGAAGTATTCGAATATCTGAATTATTCAGGGAATGAAAGCAATCGAAAAAATAGCAAAAAATACCGTTGGAAAGCTAATTCCGGTACATATTGACGTTACCGATGAAAAATCGGTTCAAAATGCTGTCGGTTTTGTGCAAGAAAATTTGGATTCTAAATTAAGTACGCCAAATTTAATTAAATTTATACTTTTGTATAATTATTTTGCGTCAAATTTCATAACTTCTCATCCTTAGTTTTTAACAAATAGAATTTACAAATAAAAAATACAGTGAATTAACTAAAAGGCATGGCTTAAAATATGATAAAAAATAGAAAAAAAACGTAAAATTTTTTTGAAAAATAAGCTCAAAAAAAAAAATTTTTTTCCCAAGAAAAGTAAGCTAAAAAACTTTTCTTTCCGAAAAAAAACTAAGTTAAAAAAATATATTAAGTCCTTAAGTTGTCTAATTTATGAATAACACTTTTTAATATCATAATACTAATTAATTATATCTGCTAGAACCTTTTTTTTTTTCTTTTACAGTAAGTAGTAGTTTGTTATGTATTTTACCATACAGAATTGATTCAAACATTATTTTACAAAATAAGTTAGTGAACAGATCAAAATTTCATTAATTAAAATGTTAAGTATGTTAAAAAATGTGATTATAAATGATCAGTTTTTGAATGTTATTGTAAATTACAACTGTTAATGCCATTCTGATATTAAATATTCAAACTAATAATTTATTTGTTAAATGCCGTTAATCGATTACATATCGACAAGCTAAGGTTTGTCTAATTGTTCGGGTATTTGTAATTTTTGTATATGTGCATAAATAAAACGTTTTTTTCCGTTTTTTTTTTTTTTTTAACTCGATAATGTGAAATTTAATTTTTTTCCTAGATTTTAGTTAATTAATTAACTCAGTAATATGATATTTATTATAACTATTTTCTTTTTTTTTGAAAATTGTTATTGTTAGGAATTATTTTCCAAATGTATTTTAGAATTCTGGGCATTAGTAAATAATGCTGGATCATTCGGAATTTATGGGTATGATGAATGGTGTACGGTAAAGGAATATACAAAAAATTTAGACGTGAATACTCTTGGTGTTATACGAGTTACACATGTTAGTACTAATAAAGCTTTCAGAGTAATCAGAAAGTTTCCTTTTTTTTTAAACTTTTTACAATTCTTTTTTCTGTCTTTTTTTTTTGTCCTCCAACTAGTTTTAGTTTTATAAGTTTTATTTCAAAATCCAAAAATTCTTGGAGGAAAAAATTTGTTTTTTCTTATTTTCATTTAATTTATTTCCAATAGCAGTTAATTATGTTAGAGAGCAAATATAACTAAACAAACATTGCAACATTACAGGCATTCATACCTTTATTAAAGCAATCTTGTGGTCGTGTAATAACAATAACTAGCATTTGTGGCCGTTTAGCATTACCTGGAACTGGCCCATATACTGTTTCAAAATTTGCCACCGAAGCTTATATCAATATTTTGCGGTAATATAACATATATACACTTTTTTTTTCGCAAATTTTTTGATAGAAATCCGCGAATCATATATATGCGCAAAAAATTTGTTGCAAAAGTTTATTAATGAAATTTTGTACGAATTTAAGTAATTAGTTATTATCCAAAATAACACATTTTTATGGTGTTTATGGAATAATTTAGAATAAGCAAAAATTCATCTTAATCTTAATTACTCATTCAATTAATCGACTAATATCGATAAGCTAAGATTTGCCCAATTATTCTGACATTTGTAATTAGCAATTTTAAACAAAAAACTTTGGTAAGAAGCCAAAATTGTTTATAAAAAATCATTGAATGAGTTATCAAAACCAAAATGAAAAAAATTTCTTAAAAAACTAAAAAGAAAATTTGAGAAATACATTTGAAAGTTATATTTTAGCCAAGAACTGCGACCATTTGGCATTCATTGCGCAATTTTGGAGCCTGGCAGATTTAGAACTAATCTTATGGATAAGGAAGCAATGAAAGCCCGTATCAACCATGTGTGGAATCGATTAGATAATGCTCGAAAAGCGGAATATGGTGGTGAAGCATTCAAGGAATTGTGTAAGCTTTTTGACAAATTATAATTGTGGTGTTCGAAATTGAACCAGAAGTGATCAGAAATTTGAAATTATGCTAGTCCTGAACTATGCAGTATGCAGAGAACTTCAAACAGCCAGAAAGTGATGCTTAGTGTTGTAAGATATTAGTTATCGATTAATTTCCTAATTCTTAAACTTATCTGCTTGACGATCAAAAATTGCAACATAACGAAGTTGATGATTTCGCATTGAACGTAAAAAGTTTTCCCATGCCGGGAATCGAACCCGGGCCGCGTGGGTGAAAGCCACGAATCCTAGCCACTAGACCATATGGAACGTGACACGAATCCGTCAAAGATAAAATCTATAAAATAAAAAAATTGAAGAAAGAATTCTTGGCAAGTTTCAAAATATCGGATATTATAATTTTTGTGGTTATTTCTTAAATTTCTATCTTCATATCAAAGGTTTGCTGCTACACCTGAAAACTACCACTTGGGCTCAAGTTGTGGACGCACAAACCTTTGAAAAAGTGACCCTAGGACAAGCAACAAAGAGATCTTTTTCTATGATATTATCAGCTTCATCATTATTTCTGAAAGTCAAGCTTCAACAAACACTGCCAAACTTGGCACGATAAGATTGCAGACACAATGGCTGTTACTAATAAAAGTCTTTAGGTATATAAAAGCTACGAGATAACCTTAATGCTGCACAAGGCGGTTGTCAAAACCTGTCAAACAGTTTTACATTTGATCTTGGTCAACCAAAATTCAGATGTATAGAAACATACATATAATCTAAATTTGGTCCATTTCCCGACATTTTCTTCAAGAATTCATAAAGATTTTATAAAAATTATTAATGTAATCACATTTGATATTTGAAAATATTTCTTCAACAATAAATGATTAATTTATTTATCCGTACTTAACGCCATATTTAATTTACTAATTTGAGTAAGCAAATAATTAATGAGTACGAGAATTTTTAGTTACAAATAATAAATCCTAGCTATCTAAATCTCAACAATCAGTTTTATATTTTGAATTCTATTTATTAAATTGTTTAAATAAAAACTGAATAATACAGATTGTGATCGGTCATGTGAATTTTTTCATGATGGTGCATCGCCGTTGTTGGATTCGGTAGTTGACTCATACTATCATGCAATCACAAGCAGTTTTCCACGATTTCGTTATCGGTTGGGATTGGATTCGGTATATTTATTGCTATTATTGATTCCCATCAGAATACGAGATTTTCTCGTATGTGATTTTTATTACTCCATAACCGGATGGCCACCGAAAATGATCACTTCGACACTTAATCTTATCAATAGTAATTTTGTGTTAAAAGATACCATTATTGATTGGTTTGTGAAGAAAATTAAAGGAAATGAAATGACTGTAGATAAATAATTAAAAATATTTCCAAAAGTTTGCACTTAATTGTTTAATTCTTACGATTAATTTTTATCGTAATTGTGATGTTTGCTTATAATTTATCTGATATTTTGTCGTACTTTTAATGATGATCTTGCAAGTTGAATATAAGTAAAATAAGCTCAAAGCGTATGTAAGTATTTCTATGGAAAATGCTGATGAAAATATTAGCATTTTACAAGCGAACAGAACATACTGTCACATATTTCTAGAAAATCTAAGGAAAAGAATAAACGAGAAAATTGATAAGAAGTGATATGATTAACATGTAAATAGCTTGTGAGTGTAAGGTGTGATAAGTGTCATGAAAAATAATTTTCTTGGTTGGCTGTTACATACAATAATTATTCAAGAAATAATATCTTCGATGAAGAGTTGATGGAAAATTTATCGATGTAGAATTGGTTAACGATGGTTGGTAAGAAGATCGCTCGACAGTTGGAATAAAGAGTTTCTTTCCTGATTGTCGGCAGTCGGGATATTTGTTGGGAGAATGGGATATTTTCTGGGAGATTAGTTGATAAAGAATGTATGTCAGATAAGAAATGAAGAAGAACAGCTCGCTGCGTTATGCGAACCAAATCTGAGCTAAAATTCCGTTCGCCTAATCGATAGGATGAACATTTCCTTATCATATTCCCACCACTGTACATGAGCTGGGTTACAAGACGAAAGCATTTGCATGTGAATTAGTTCCCGGTATTTACTGCTGAAGATAGAGCTTGCTAATTGCAAGCAAACATGAGAATTACATTATATATGGGTATACAGTACAATGCATATGTTAGTTTTGTAAATGAATGAAACATGTGAAGCTGTCAGTCACATTTTGATATTATTATAAAATTATTGTATATTTACAAAAGCAATAAGAAATGTTAGTATAGAAATAAAAAAATAATGATAAAATGAAGGATTCGTAATTTCGTAAGCAAGAATATGATGAACATCAGTATACTGAAGCATTTTTGCAGAAATGATTCATGGTATAGCTCAGAAGATGTCGTTAATTGAATGAATATTTGAACTTAAGTCTAATTATTTGATTGGGGTAGCGAACAAGGATAATAAGTCGATGAATAGCGTATATAATAAATATAGGCCAAAAAAACTTGAAAATGCTTCTACTAATTTTGTTTCAATATTTTATTTAGCAGTAGCAACGATCATTTTTAGCTATTATATGAAAATAAATGAATAAAAAATAAAGCAATGAGTAGTTTTTTTCAAAGGTATGGAGAAAATAAATATTTTCACACTTTTCACTTTATCATTTTTCTATTTTTTGTTGCCATCTTTAATTGTTGAAAGAGAATAGAAAAACTGAACAATGTTTATAAATTAGCAAAAGAAATCCAATGTAATTCTCTAGCTATCATTCAACAAATGTTTGGAATTTGACAAAAAAGATCCAGGATATTTTTAAAAACTTGCTTTCCACTTCATGATAATAGGCACAATTTTAATTTAGTTTTAATCAAAAAATTAGACTCGCCATTCAAATTTTGCGTCTTATTTTTCCTCAATTTATGTTCGAGATTTACACTCATCCAGAGACTTTTTTCTTTTTTAGTGAACCAGAGATTTACACTCATTTTTTTCGTTTCAAATCATCTCTACTGAATAATCATCCAACACTTTTCTTTCCAGAGGTTTTTTCCTTTTTTAGCGAACCATTTTGTAATACTTCCACGATAAATAATCATCCAACACTTTTCTTTCCAGAGGTTTTTTCCTTTTTTAGCGAACCATTTTGTAATACTTCCACGATAACATCAATATCATATCTTTGTTATACAATTAGATCATTTCAAACCCAATCATTTTAAGTTTGCATCCTAGTCCACGATGACAGAATTGCTTATATATACGTCGCAGATTAAATCCGGACTAATTTCGATTTTTGTGGGAAATAAATTACCTACTTTGATGACGTGACTTTCAATGTCAAATTTTTGTTAATTACCAATTTCTAAAAAAAATTTGAGCGCACATAATGTTTTGATTATGAGCTTATCTGAAATATTTTGTGTTTACAACTCATACTATTGCGACAATATTATTTCTTGTTCTTTTTTCTCTGCTACAATATTATTTAAATTTTTGCATAACAAGCTTATCTGAAATATCTTCGATACTGTGACATTAAATTAATTACAATCAAATATCACTGTTGTTTTATCACAAACAACAAAAATATTTTTGTGATTTTTGCAAAACATCAGTGACAACTGTTGTTTTGGAACTAATTTAATCGAAAGGCTTTTTTTTTCTCATTTAGAATTCATATCCAATCTTCCCATTGTCACAAACAGTCTCTTTCGGGTTCATTCTTAATAAATCTTTTCATTTATTTATTTAACAGTTTTCACTGATCCTCGAGATTAAAAAGAATGAAATTACAAAATTTTGAATATTTCGTTCAAACATGTCGCAATGATCGATTTACTCAAGAAAAAGGTGCAAATCGAGTAGATAGAACAGCTCAAATGATTGGAATATTGTTGCTCACTTGGATATTCGAGAGAATGTACAGCCGAAATTTGTTGAGTTCTTGGCTGTAGGAGGAATCTGAATTTAAAATGAAGGAACAGTGGGAGAAAATAGCAAGCGCGTTTTTGATCACATTAATATTCACTATTATTTGACGGAATCTCTGATATGAATTTAATCAGCTCGAGTGTTGCATAAGGATGTTTGACCTGGTGATGTAAAAATCAAATAATTGTCATAATAATCATGGAGAGAATAATTTTATCACTATTGCAATAAATAAATATTTCAGTGAAGGAAAATTGGGACAGTATCGGGATAGCTCGGTTTATTTTTTCGTGGTTCTGACATATATGTATCAGCTTTTGTCGTAAACATCAAAGATGAAAAAATGTTGAAGAGAAAGTTTTTAAACTGCAAGGCTTGATGTGTTTATTCGCTTTAATTGGTTTTATTTGCTTCGTTTAATTTGATTTGTGCACATAATTGCTAATATTGTAAAGCTATTTTCATAATAAGAACAATTTCTTGACTGCCAGATAAGCTCAATAAATTTTCAAACTTTACTTTTGAATGTGACTGTTTTCTGTCTTACGTAAAATTCTCTTGTTTAAATGATTGCTAACTTTATAAAATTATCTTTTTAAACAGAAGAAATTGAATTTCTTCGACAATCATCAAATAGTACCTTCCATTTAAAGCAGATCAATGGTACTGAACCGGAAAATAGTGAACAGATATTCAGGTGAGATTTTAAAATATTCATCGAGGTGTAATCAATTTCCCATACAGATATATTGGTAAATTGACGAAATGCTATCGTAGAAGTTGACAGAACGGACGATTCTGTCGGCGCTGCTTCATCTTTGATCCATTAAGAATATGAAATTGATCTGGTGCTATGACTTCAGTAATATAGCATTCATTGATTATAAAGGTATTAATAATAACAACAGCATTGCATTATATACAAATGAATCCGAATTTCTGAACCGTTCCGAAGATTAAGGTCATAGCTGTACAAAAAAAGTGTGCCAATTTTCAGAGGTCAACTGCAAACATTTGCATAGTAATGGAAAAATCACAATTTAATTTCATTAAATTTCCTTTAAATTCATATAATATTTTGTAAAAAATATGAGATTTATTTGAAATGAAATCGGCAGCAAATAATTTTCAATTTGAAATATATATTCAGATATTTTGCACGTGAGATTTTAAGTCTATAGGACGATGACATAAGTCCCCATTAGCTAACACACTTGGCATCCTAACTTTTACTAATTTTTTATATTTGAATACGTCTATTTAATATTTTTGTTAATATCATTTTTTTTTTCTTTGCAGTAAAGCATTCCCGACATCCAGCTCATTACGTTATGATTGTTTGGTGGACCAGCAATAACTGGAGTAAATTATCAAGTTAAATTGGAGTCTCGTTTCAATACTGGTCTCAATATACAATTATCGGATTATGGAAATTCGGTACATAAGATTGTTCTAAACAAAGTGATTGATCTTATTACTAATTGATAGTTCCATTGAGTTCTAGTTATATTACTTACTTTTGTTACTTTGATGAAACGGATAATGTTTCCCGACCATCTTTGTTCATGTAAATGTTCTATACTTGTTTTCTTTTTAGAAATTAATGATATTTTTGTTTTTGGTATTGATATAACTTTTTCTTCTTTTTGGCTTTCAAAGTTTTTTATAGTTTTTGATACGATGAGAGATGAGACAGTTCAATCAATTGTTCAATAATAGTGGTATATTCGTATTTTCCTCTTATTTCTTTTATCAAATTAATTCAATTTACACTTCTTCAATTTGGGTCATTTCTATCACGAAACAACCAATAGTTTTCATTCGAAAAATGAAAATAAAAAAATTAAGAAAAGTAAAAGATTGTTTTTTTCTTTGAAAACGTCATTCTATTCAAATGTACCTTATTATACTTTTGATTGTTCAAATTGTTGGACTGTATAAAAATTCCAAAACTGTCATCCATTCTGATAAATTTCTCAGATTTTCACCCTCTTTTTATTTGGAGTAAATTTCGATCATTTTTATAATTTATGTCATTTGTGACTTGTAAAGTTGATGACGAAAGTAAAATCAATTTTTCAGTAACTTCTTTATCAACATTTGATAACATTTAGTATTAGTTTATCTGTATTTAATATCAATCGTTCCTTCAATTTCTCCTAGTGCGCCTGAGTTTAGTAATACTTTATTCATATCCAGTCCTTGGCAAAATTTTAGTTCTAATTGGTAAGTATTGCAAGTCATTATAAATTAGAAAAAAAAGCAGCAAATATTTTGCTCAAATCCGAGGAATCCGGATGAATTGTAAATTGATGGGCATTATTTTATTATTCATATTATTTCAATATTGATATTGATATCATACACTTATGAAAAAGCTGTTATTGATCATAGCTTCGATGCTTGATAACTTGCATATGTTATTAGTAATGGTTTAAATTAATGTATGAAGAAAAATGATAATTTTTGAAATGCCAAGTTTTTTCCCGAATTTTCGATTTGTTTTAAAGCATTTTTTATTACTTACCATAGATAAGTAAAAAAAAAAGTCGTAATGAAAACTCTTAAGTAAGTGGTAATTATTATAAATAGGTCGAATTTATGGCAAATGCATATGTAAATGTATTCATAAAATTCTATAATTACAATAATTAAATCAAAGTTAGAGTTTAACACTAAATTTAGTTTTAAACCATAAAGTTTTAAAATTTTGAAACATTGGAAATATTACGTTAAAATCATTTGGAATTATTTTAAAGGAAGAAAAAAAAAAATTTGAAGTTAATAAGAACTTGATTTAACTATTCAGGAAGCTATTGAATTGTTTTAGCTTTTTTTTTTCTTTTTTTTCCGTTATTTTATTTTCATCACTCATTTCCTTAGCTTTTTTAATTGCTTCGATAAAATTCATAACATTTGTATAAATGATATTCATATAAATTGTAAAAATTCTGATATATTTTTCTCTTCTATCTTCATACACTTATCATTTCGAAAATTTTATAAATTTAAGATAATAAAATTAGAATTTGAAACAAATTTTAAAAAAATTATTGACAACTTTATATATTTCTTTAATTCTCATCATTTGATTTTTTTCATTGATAATAAAAAAAATTTGAAATTTTGTAAAATTTCATATACGCTATACGAAATATTATCAGAATTTTCAAAATATTTGGCATGAAGAGAATGATTTGAAACATTAACCAACTTTCTTCATTTTATTGATAATTAGGTCATTGTATCGATGGTGATGTTATGTGGGTACCAAGTGTTGTTGCATAAGTGACCATTGACTATAAGATATATATAAACAAATGCAATATTTACAATTTTATTTACTATGGGAACTAAAATGTCCTTGAAATTTATCATTTATCAGTAATTTTCCTATTTATTCCCTGTAATATGTGTTGTGTTTAGTCGCGGATGCTATTCAGAAGTATTTTCATATTAGTGAATGAATAAAAATGATTTATTGAGTATGCGCACATTTTTCATTTTTTTTAATTTTCAAATTTATTAAAGTTTATTATATAAATTCATAGGATATCATATTTTTTGTCCATCTCTGTTCTGTGTATATCTTTTTCATTTATATTCATCCGTTTCAAAAAAAAAAAAAAGCATTTATTGATTTAAAAAAAACTTACATCGGATTTGCATTATTTTATTATTGATGAACGAAATTCAATTCCAATGTATGATATACATCACTATTCTTGGAACCAGCAATGAATTTATTAGGTAATAAATTGTTAACAAACAATAATAAATATTATTTGCCCCAACTGTTTATAAACAAAGAAAAAAATTACAAATCATCACAATATCAATAACGAAGTTCCTGTAATATTTAATCATTGATCATATGAAATGAACTAATAACTAAAAATTTTTCAATTATGATATTGATTGGATAAGTTCAAAAAAAAATCATCAAATATCAACATTTTAATTTTGTCATTTAAATATTTTCATGAATTTTTTTTATTTGACTTATATTATGAGACTATAATCATTCATTTTTTCATTAGCATTGTTGTATAAAAACAATTGTCATTGAAGAATTTTTTGAGATATTTGAGAATTCTTTTTTGAATCGAATGAAAGAATTAGCTCTTTTTTTTTTTAATAATTAAAATGATTGAAAGATTGCTGATAATCATAATGGTATTGGTTTATGAGATAAAAATAAATAAATGAAAGTAAAAATTAAAATCATTTATTGCTTAAGGAAAAAATTAAAGTATTTCTGAAGAGATTATGAAGAAAAAAAAAAGCAAAACTGTTAGGAATCTAATCTCTGTATTGTTTTTTCCAAGATTTCATAGATTTTCTTATTCACTTAGCGCTTTGCTCACAATTGATGGATGAATGAATAAAATAGTAAATCTGGATGATCATTTGTAAGATATAAAAATTATTTTTTATAATAAAAAATATTTCTTGTGAAAATTCTATAATAATTAATCGAGAATTAATATTTACATATAACAATTATATCACTGATAAATTTTCATAATTTCTCAACATTGTTTAAAACAAATATAACTAAGAAAAAACTTCTTTATCACCTAATTATAATGTTGCAACGCATTTGTAATGGTTTGCAAATGATTCAATCAATTAATATTCATTATTATTGCTAAACATTAATTATTTATTTGCTTACTTTTTTAGCTAAATTACCGATCGTAAATTCAGCGTAATTAATTTGGCATAAAATAATCAAGTTATCAATAAAAAAAAAAAAAAAAAAAAAAAAACATTGATTATCAAACACAGAGTTGTATAATCATCACTCACTTTTATTGCTCATCTCATTTTTTCCTATTTATGGCAGGCATCATTTTAAATGAATTCTTAAATTCATCGTTTTAAAAATGAACAAAAGTTCTTTTTCGGCGTTTAATCAGCAGCAAAAACTTACCCATCATCTATAGGTCCATAACAGAGCCTTTTCATTTTCACTTTTTATAAAAATGAAATGTTTACGAATTTGAATGATTAGCGAAGAGAAGATCAATTCAATGAATGGAGTTGATGTGAATGACCATCCGAAACAAAGACAACGACGCTCTCATGTTAGCACAATAAGAGCAACAGCAGCAGCAGCAGCAACAACAACAACAACAGCAACAACAACAACAACAACAACAACAACAACAATAACAACAACAACAACAACAACAACAACAGCGACAACAACAACAACAACAGCAATAACAACAGCAACAATGACAGCAACAACAACAACAACAACGACAACAGCAGCGACAACAACGCCAGTAATTAAAATGCAGGGATCACCAAGAGACAGTAACTGTGATGAGAAACGAGGTATTCTGCGAAGTCTTTCGTTTCAGGTAAGATTTATAAAAATTATTAAATTTTGGAAAATATTTCAGTTTTTATCAGTTTTAAATAATCAACGACTATTTATCCAGATGATGCTATAATGTGACCAACCATTATATATACATATACTCATTACAATCTTCTCAGAACTAATTTCATGATTATATCTGATTATTTCCTGATAATAGCAATAAACTTTGTTCAGCAATAATCGCTAGCTGTTTTAATTAACATAAGGTAAATTGATAATTCATCCAAAATTACAATTTTCAAAAAAACTTTTTTTTATCCTTTTCATGTCCTTAATATATGCCCATTTTAATATATTGCTTTAATGATTAATCAAAGTTTAATAGTAGATAAATAAATATGTCTGATTAGATTTCGATTAAAATTTTTAATTATTAAACAGTTATTATCATTTCAATTATTGATCATTAAATAAGTAAATAAATTTGGCTAGTCAAATTAAATTGAAATTAAATAATAATTTTGTGAATTTTTAGTTTAGTACATCGTTAAATCGTGGTCGACGTCGTTTAGCTGATGTATTCGATAATTCGGATGAAGTTGAGCAACAAGGCGTATTTAGTACGAGAGGTTATAAGTCAAATCGACTTGAATTAGCCATGTACTCATCAACATTTGGTGTGCAGCATTACGGTATCATGTTGAAGCAAAGTAAGCGAAAAAATCGAACAGCAAAATGGAATAAACGGCATGATAATTGTCTTTGATTTTCTTTTTCATCCTTAATTTAAAATTAATTTATCATCGTTAAAAATAAGTAATTTTTTTGTAATTTGTTTATTCATTACATTTGTATCGTTGATTTTGAAATTTACTTCATCAAATATTGAAATTTACGAATTTAATATTTTTAGATTTTTCATACTCAAGGAATGCTTTCTAATTTATTATAAAGTATCGGAGAAAAAAATATTTGAGAAAACAAGACGAATGAATCTACATCCAAAGGTATTATTATTATCACTATTATTATTGCTACTATTATTATTACTGGTATTACTAAACTATTTCTATTATCATTATTATTTACGATTGTTGTTTATAATCATATCATCTCAGTAGTCAACGGCCACTCTTTATCAATATATTTATTAATGATTATAATTTTTATTTCAGTAGAAAGTATTTTTTCGAGTTTATTTTTTGCTGCCTTATTTGTCCATGATGTATTTCAAATAATTTAAATAAGACTATTTTTATTAACAATCATATCATATCTTCCATCGTTTTATCATAATTTTTTTGCTTCATCTTAGTTTCATACATAAAATAAGTGAATTATGATTCAAGGAATAATTTTAGTAAATTAAAATTCGAAGGAGAATTTTAAGTAAATCAGTATGCTCTGACTCAAAGAATAATTTTAATAAAAAAAATAAGCTATGATTTAGAGAAATAATTTTAGTAAGTAAATAAGATATGATTTGAAGGATTATTTTAGTAAATAAAGAAACTCTAATTCAAAAGATAATTTTACGTTCCGTAAAAATATACTCATCAAAATTTAACTTTTTTTTCTATATTTAATGATTATTTAATGAGTAATTAAGACTTAAATAATTTAATTCCTTTTTCCTACCTAGCTATAAAATGAAACATAATTATTCATATATTATATGGTAGGATATTGAAAAGAACCTAATTAACTTATTAATTTCTTTCAAGTATTTGGTTTCTTATTTATTGCTTCGTTAAGGATAAACAAATCCTATCGCCAAGTCCATTTTCTGTTATATACAAGTAATCAACATAGACTAATCACTTGAATTACTTGAAAATAGTTTCTACGCTTAGACTTGCGCTTTCTTGTTTTATAATAATTAAAGATCAACACCATAAGACTCATTTTTCTAATATCGTATGCAAGACACCATGTAAAAAATTGCATTTAATTGGAATTTTTATACTTAGAAAATGAAGCAATTTAAAAAATAAATAATTAATATGAGATAATTTAATACAAAATAATCAATTTAAATTAAAATGATTCTGTTGCAAATATTTTTCTATTATCAACTAATATTTTTTTGTTTGTTCATTCTTTACAAATAATTATTTATTATTCATTTATTGCATAGAATTATCGAATATTCAAATTAATATAATTTTATTATTAGGGAATAGTTCCACTTGTTGGTTGCTCTGTAGTAGCTGGTCAAGATCATGGACACAAAAATTGTTTACTGATAACACATACACAATTCAAATCAGCTGTTATTGTTTGTGCACCGGATTCAAAAGCACAAGAAAGTTGGCTAACTGCCCTACGTGATGCTACTAAAATGTTAGTTTAAAAATTAGTTTGAAGAAAATTTTAAAAAAGAGAAATTTCATAATTCATTTTTATAAAAGACACAAACAACAAAAACAAAAAACGAAGAAGAAAAACAAGATCACAATTCGATTTCGAAGACATATTTATCGAAAAATTAACATTAGAAAAAGATTATTTTAAATGATGAAGAGAAAAAATTGTGACAAGAAAAAGTTATAATTTTCAAATCAGTAAATAAAAAAATACCAAAGGAGTGAAGGAATTAATTTAATAATTTTGCCCCAAGTAAATTTAAAATTTTGAAAACTTCATAAAAATTGAAATTTTAGTTCTTACAAGAATACCACTTCATGGGAAAAATTAGTGGAGGAATTAGAAAGTCGTGGTGTATTGCTAAGCGAAGAAAAGAAAATGTATGAAGAAAAATTGTTAGCAGAAGCGCAAGCACGCCAGGAAGAACATTGTCGTTATTTGGTGAGATATTAATTTTTTTATCCAATAAATTCCGAATTTAAAAAAAAAAAAGATATTGAAAAGTTGGAAATTCGCAACAAATGTACATATAATTTGTTTCAAAGGATTTTTCAAAATTTTCAGAAGTTTTTTGATTTTTTTAATGTTATTTTTAAACATTTATTTGGAAAGTTCCAATGAATACATTTAATAATAATTTGAATTTTTGAAAAATTTTTACCTCGAATAATTTACAGTAACTTCAGCACTTTTAATTGGTAAAATATTAGAATATTATGATAAAATTTTAATAAATAAAAAGCTTCAATATCATCTTTTTTCTAAATATATCTAAATATAGCCATGTTAATTGACTTAGAAAGGATGTAAATATTTGTACTGATCATATCAGTATCTAATTTGATTTATCTTATCATATTATAGTGTCTTGAAAGGGCAAAAGATGAATTGGAAAAAGAACGGGAAAGATTAATTCGAATGACGAAAAAATTGAAAGATGATTTGCAAAGTGTAAAAAAGTAATCTTACCCATTTTTCATTGGCAAATTAATCAATTAATTAATCATTAGATCTCATTAGTTTTGTTGTAATCAATTTCGTTTCCTTTATTCTTAAACAAACTTTTGTTTATTGTTTATTTTGATGCTTATTTTTTGCAAACTTGCTTGTTTATTTTATATAAGTTAAAACTTATCAAAATAAATAATAAATTCTTTTAAACACAAATTGTTTTAATAGTGAATTAAAAATTACGAATGAAACAAAACGAACATTGGAACAGGAGAAAATTTCGTTAAATGCCAAAACTGAACATCTCGTCAGTAATATGCAGGTCAGTAATTTATCAAATTCAATTTATAAAACGAAGAATTAAATTGAAAAGGAGAAAAAAAACTTTTGTATCTAAAAGTTTTCGGTAAATTAGTTGTTGCCATTATTTTCTCGATTAATTGTTATCATTATTTTCTCAATTAATTATTACCATTATCTTTCCGACAATTTTCTTTTTCGAAAACTTTAGTCAAATGTAACTGAGAATGTTTAACCAAATTATACTAAGTGTTATCAACAAAGCAAACATATATTAATATGAAATTGTAAGCGGCATGAACACTGCAAATATAAAAATCGAAATATTTTTCTCATTGTTTGCAAAGTTTTAAAAATTTAAAATTTCAGAAAAAAGTATCAAATATAAAAATAATCGATCTAATAATTTTATAAACATTGTTTGCTTATCAAATTTTCGGCATAATTTTTCCTAATCGTTCTTTGTTTTTTTTTCTTTTTTTTTAAATGAAAAACAAAAAAAGTTATACATAACTTTGACTATTTGATATGCTTAAATGAGAAGAGAATATTACAATAAAAATTGTATGCAAATATAAAAACTATAATTTAACTAATAAATTAAAAACATATTTGATTTCAAAATTGTTTTTTTTTAATTTTTGACTTTTTTTATTTCCTAAACTTTATACTTTAAATACAATAATAATGAATAATGCCGACATATAT
>JAOVVO010000507.1:0-60944 GCA_028564675.1 Onchocerca lupi
TTTTTTTTTTTTTTTTTTTTTTTTTTTTTTTTTTTTACTTTTGAAGAATGAGGCCATCTGCTGTAACTGTTGTGGAAAAGATTTCGATGAGAAATTACAATAAATTGAGGGTGAACGATGATGGATGGAAGGGACAAAGAGATGAAAATATTATGGAAAAGGTAGAATTAGTATGGAAATGTGAAAGAATAGTTGACTGACTGACCAAGGAATTCAATAGCCTTCATCCTGGCTTTATTATTGTTTGAAAATTTAAGGTAATATTTATTTTCAATGTTATTTAAGACATTAAAAATAAATATCTTGAGTTGGCCTTGGATTGAGAAATGAAAGAAAGGGAGGGAATAGAAATGATTGAAAGAGGAATGAATGAAAGAGAGAGAGAGAGGAAAGATCGTGAATTAGAAAGAATTTTCATTTTTATTCCAATTACGTTTCAGTTTGTTGATGGATATGTAAGTGTTATCGAAATTGTTTGGTTGTTAACAAACTTCATTCGATGAGATGAGAGGAGGAAAAGTGAGGAAATAAAAAGCGATGCATTTTATCAGAGTTGGATTAATTATCGTTAGTTTAATTAATTATTGAATAGTTTATATCATTGTCGGATGAAAATGTAAGGTTAAAATCTCTTGAATTCACTTTTTATTAGGCATTTTCCATTGAGATGATTTGATTTGTTTGTTTCATTTTTGATAAATTATTATATGGTCTCATGCGAGTATCTTAAAAAGTTATTTAGAGATGATATCCAACTAATCAGCCATTTGAAATTGAATGATTTGAATTTTAGTTAGATGTTTGTACTGTAACGCCAGCCGTTATCTTTCCTGTCAGATTAGTTGTTCTAGGACATATGCTACATCCTATTTTATTGTTTGTTGTTATTCAGTCACTGATAACTTTTCAGATTCGAAATATAGATGATAAACAAAATAGCTCTTCGTTTCAATTCTATGGGAAACTGATTTGAAGTAACTAAGTAAAGTATAAAAGAATAAAAAATAGTTCTCGACTTTGTCTTATAAAAGATTTTCATTTTTTTAACCCTATTCATGTTTTACAGCATTTTTGAATTTATTTCATTTTCTAAAGACCAAAAATTATAAATTTCAGTGGGGAAATAGTGAAGTAAAGCAGAATTATTTCTATAATGAAAAAGTTCCTTACTTCTGCTTTTCCTCCTACAAACTTTCCAGTTTTCTTATTTACTGTCTATTTTCCTTGTTTATTACTGTAATTTATGTAATTAATATCTTGCATCTTAAAATTCAAATTAGAATGTCGGAATTATTTTTTTTAATGATTGTTATCTTTAAATATATTGTAATACAATTGAACTTTGTCCTATAATAACAAATAACATTTTTTTTTAATATCATTTTTCAAGATTTTGTGTCATATTTACCCATTTGATTGATGAAATGTTCAAATTGTTTCTTTTTTTAAATTTTGCATGAAAACATCTCTATCAGAAGTGACACATAGAAGCATTTTTGGCAGGTATGCTTCATATTGACACCTGCTTTTGTTATTATTTTAGTTATTTTAATTTTTTTCAGTATTTCATTAAAATCATAGAAGTTTAAAAGTGGTATAAAAACATTAAAATGGCTAACCTTGTTGGAGAAGAAATGGTCTGATTATTGATGAAGAGCAATAGCAGGAAAAATCTGTGGAATTTTGCATGAAATTATTGTTACTGTTTTTTCTTTTTTTTTTTTTTTGTTTTGCATGGTTATTGATTTGTAGTATAACATCTTCACCATATCACAAACAGAATTCGACTATCAGAATGAATAACTTCAGATTATATATTATATTCACCTATCCACTATCATCAAAAGAATCTTTTGCTTATTGTCAGCTTTTAAGTGGTATTTCCAATGCTTAACGTTGAAAAACAATAAGTTGAATATAAAAAACGTAGAAACAGTGCATTGTTTAAATTCAAATAAATAAATAGGATTTAAATTTATGCAAAAGTATCATCTTGAAATCAATGATGAAAAAAAATAAGAGGAAAAAAACATTGCAAGAAGACAATAGATTCCCAAGTTTGCCATAAATGTAATACTTGAAGAATTACTATGATTCAAAAAATAGCTTATCTCAAATTTAAATTGGAAATGACTTTTTTATATACATAATTTTTTATATTTTCTGTTTATCGAAAAGCAAAAATATATCAGTAATGCGTGATTTTTTTTTTTGTTTCTAGATTGCCAAATAATTTGCAATAGTTCGATATTTATATGCAGTGATAATGACTATTCGAAAATTCTCCATTGATTTACTATTTTTTAAACGTACCTTTACGTTGCTAAAAATAGTTTTTCCATTTTCACGATGTCGAATAGTACCGATTTCCTTTCTGATTGCCATATGTGTCATCATTGTTTCTATTGCAGGTAATTATTTATTATTAGATAAGGTGTGATTTTATATATGTACAAAACATATATATACTTTTATACTTATTACAATTATGGAAGAAATTGATTGGTAGAAAAATATTAGATCATTTTGCGAAAATCGCTGCTATAATTCATTTTTAATTGGCACAAAGAGAGGCTAAATGTCATTTTGAACTGACAAAGATACCACAGAGTAAAAATGCTGCTGATTATTTTTAATGAACGAAAGTCTACAAAAGAATACAAGACGATCATTTGTAGTTAATGATGAAGGAATACTATAAGTGGTCATTTGTAGTCTTGTTGTTAGAAAAATTTTCAATTAAAGTAGTTTAGAGAACAGAAGTACTTTTTTTGATCTTCTAAAATTACTAATTTTAAGATGATATTCTATTTCAAAAATTGAACTTTTTATTGTTTCAGACCAAGTGGCAACTTATTTTGTGGGTGTATTACCAAGTGAATTTTATGTTACGCTTGGTAATCGCGATATTGCAAATTTTCGACTACTTGCTACTAAAGCGACTTTAATTATTTTATCGAAAGCATCGGTAATCATTTGTTATAGCGTTTTTTGAATTTTTAGTTATCACTGTTGTCAGTAATTTCTAATTCCTATTATGCCATATATAGAAATTTGATGATAAAATGAATTTATTCGACTTATATATATCTTCCAGAGATTAAATTTATGATGGCAAAACAATGTCAGATAAGGTTACAGTACTAAAATTAATCAGAACTATTGTAATAAAAAATTCGAGGTGAAAAATATTCGATGCCGAATGGATTGACGAATTAAATAATACAGTCTTCACATTCGCATTATTTACCATTTTGATTGAATATTTTCCCACATTATGTCAGTATTTTCTGAAGCAACAAAAATATCCATTATTTCGCTCTCTATTTGAAATTTGATTAGAAACTGAATGTTTGTAAATGATATAATAGTGAAAATTTATTTGATATTTATCTGATATTTATTTATTCCACATTTGTTCACTAATAACGATCAAATGGCATTACAATCAGTGCTGATTAAAATAGTCTAGCAAACTGTAATCCTCTTTTGATTAACTGATACCCCAACTTGTTATATCGCACGCCATTTTGCCATTCTCCCATGTATTATTCTATTAATTCTGGTTTTCTTCATTATAAAAATTGCAAGATTCAATTCAAAGTTCATAAAATGCTGACACAAACATCGAGTGTAATTTCTTCCAGACATTATCAGCAATAAAATATATGGCAGCACAGTTATTTTTAAAATTTCGCGAAACTACTGGATTTACATTACATCGATTGTATTTTAAACGACAAGGCTATTATCGATTAAATGTTCTCGATGATAATTTTGATAATCCGTTCGTTTTTCTTTGTATTTTTATATTTCTCATTTACTATACGGTGACAAATCGAATTTTCACAATTCAACTGATAATTTCAGTGTTATAATGTTTTTTTTTTTTTTTTTTTCTCTCTCGATGCTATAATTGCGACTTACTTTTAATTGGATATTAGATTTTGCATCATAATTCATTTATCATAGGCCTGATAATAATGATATTAATAATAGATAATAATAATAAATAATAATAAGATAAATAATAAATAATAGCAAATAATAATTGGTTATAATAATAATTAATAATAATAATAAAAAATAATGGTAGTAATAATAATAATAAATAATAATAGTAATGATGATGATGATAGTATTGATAATGATGATAACGATAATAATGATGATAAGAATGATAATAATAGTAATAAAATATAGCGATGATAACAATGGTAATAATAATAATATAATTTGATAATGATATTAGTACACTGAAGTTATTCATTTTATAGTGATCAACGTATGACACAAGATGTTGAAAAAGCGACAAAATTATTGGCGCAGGAATTGTTTGCACCCATTTTTATGGCACCTTTTGTTATCGGATATTATACTTTCTTAACCTATGAAAGGTTACTTCCCATTTATTTTATAAATAGTAGGTCTTTGATGAAGGTATAAGAAATGCGAAAGTATGAAATGCATATTTATGACTGAGAAAATTTAAAATGCAAATTTGTGAAATATTGAAGAAAACAAAATTGCGAAATGTTTTGTTGTCATAGAAGATATTGCTGTAACTTACCTCATTCCTGAAAAGATACATAGCATTCGAAAACACTTTTCTGTTGCTGGTTTGGTTTCTTGAAAATTAGAGAAGAGTGTGAAAAACGTTACCCTTTAAAATTTTTTAACGAATATCTTTTCACTACTATTATTAGCTTTCCATTCCTTATTTATTTATGGTGTGGAATAAGATCACGCTCTGTGTATTATTGTTATTACATATTTTAACAATAATATTTGATGAGAATTATTTGATATGCTATTGTTATTAAATATGTATTCATTATTAAGTATTTTAGTTCGGGCTATCTTGGGCCATTGACAATTTATGCCTATTTTGCGTTAGCTACTGTGATCAACCGACTTTTGCTTTCTCCAATTGTATTGTTGGTTAATGAGCAAGAGAAGAAGGAAGGTGATTTCAGGTAGATTTTTCACAAGTTTTGATCATAGCCTTAAGGAATTTTAGAAAACAAAACAAAAAAAAGAAAAGATATGAAAGTGATTTATTCCACTTTTTATATCACCTCGCCAATGATGTTGATTCTTATTTAATGAAAAAAAAAAATTTTTTTTTTTCGGAAAGTACGAGTCATTTAAAATTTTGATATGCATATAGTAATAAATGAAGTCATTCCATATGTAACATACTTAAAAACTTGGGATTCGTGAAAATTAATTCACATAATATTTATGTATTTTGTTAGTCACAAGGAAAAAGCATGCAAGGAGCAATTATTTACACTCCAGAAAATCCTTTCCATCCAGATTCTTTCGTTTTTAAAATTTTAGCTGAGAAAGGAAAGAAATAGCAGAAGAGCAAATTATAATGAAAATTCAAATTATTTTTCAAAATAAAAGATGATCAAGTAAATTAACAAAAAGTAAATTATAGAAAGAATTAATTTTGTCAGGAGTTAGGGTGCTCCAATCAATTTTTTTTTTGAAGGTTACGTCATGTTGAAGTTCGTACAAATGCTGAATCGATTGCGTTTTATCAGTCAGGACTAATTGAAAATGTTATGACAAACAAAAAATTAAAATCATTAATTAAAGTACAAAACAAGCTAGTCGAATGGCGTTTTGCATTGAGCTGTAAGTATGAGTTTGTCATTTCTGGATATGTATTTTGATTATTTTTGTGTAATTCAGTTTTGCTATATTTGATTCCGGCGATTTTCACGCATAACTGTGCTGCATTATCCGGAACATATCTTTTCGAATCAGTTATTTCTAGGTTCAACCCTAGTTTTCATTTTCCTGTAAAATTATTTGAAATCCAGATTTCTAATGCTCATCAGATTTTATAGTTTTCATTATTTAATTAATGCAATACATTTTAAGCGATTAGTTAATCATGATTTCAGTAGCGACAAGCGCTTTCGATTATTTTGGTGGAACGTTAAGTTATTTGATTATATCCATCCCGATATTCTTAACACATAATTACGATGATTTGTCCGGAATAGAACTTTCCGGCATTATCAGTCGGGTAAATGATAGATATAAACTCATTCTTTTTTTGATTTTCTGTTGTTTATATCATTGCGACTTACTGTATTTGCATTTTCACATTAATGTTTTTTTAAATTTTAGGAAATCATAGAATGAAAATGAAATTATAAGGAAGATATTAATCAGATAAGATTCTGACTTTGCGATCATTCAATAGATTTTACATGGATTATGACTGACTGACAGAGATTGAGTATTCAGTCTTAATTTGCTTAATTTTTTCCATTGTTATGTTGAAAATGTTCAAAAACTATCGCAGTATTATTACAGAATGCGTTTTATTATCTGTATCTCATCTACAGCTTCACTCGTTTAAATGCCCTTTCGGAAGTGATTGGCGATATGGCTGGTGTGACCCATCGGTAAGTTACGGAATGTTTGCTTTATTTTATGTTTCCTAGATAATATATAGTGCTATCTAGTTATGTAATTGAATGAATTTGCCTGCAGGATAATCGGATTGTATGAAGAATTGGTAAGGTTACATGTTGATAGACTTGAAATGGATCGCCCACCATCTACAGTTCCATCCTCAGTAGTTGTTATCGCTTTGGAAGATTCAGAAAAACCGAATGTAATCCCGGAGAGAAAAGTAAGTTTCTTGAACTGGTTTTATCGTGATTTGTTAATGCAAGTTTAAAATTATTCAAATTATGCAGAGTTAGATAATTTATTCCAATGCGTACCATTTAAAATATTAAATTAAAATAATTAGTATGGAAAAAATATTATTCAGATTGAAGAATTGTATGGTAAACAAGGTCACTTATTTGAACTTGAACCAGACGATGAAGAAGTTGAATTTCTATTGCAACGGTAAATTTCTTTTTTTTTTTTTTTTTTTGCATGGAAGATAGTAATTTTTTTTTTTTGATTTTTATTGCAAGTTTTTTTAATTATGGAATCGAGTATTTGAATAATGAATTAGATTGATTCGACTAGATCTTAATTTCTAATTTTACTATATTCAAATGTTATTTCAGGACAGATGAAAATCGTGACAGAGAAGATCCGGAATGGCTTGATGATGGCATTGCGATGACCCTTGATTCAGTTACTATCGCTTTTCCAAATGATTCATCAGCACCTCTCGTGTCGAGTAAATTGACTACCATTTCTTCACTCGTGAATTTATTATGCTAACTAGATGGTAGTGGTGATGATAGTAAAATGAAGTATATTTCCAGGTTTATTTAATGAGGTTGCAAATCTCGAGATGGATGGTTTTGTTATAAGAATTGAAATTAATTTGAGCGATCAGTGAGCATATTTCGACATTTCGAAGTACTGATAAATTAAGGGAGTTTTTTTTCTCCTTTCGAGGTTAAAATTATTTCCAGATTTATCGTTGCAAATTGTCGAAGGCAAAAACTTATTAATAACTGGTGATGGTAGCGTTGGAAAAACATCATTGCTGCGAGTGTTTGCTGGACTTTGGAAGTGTGTCACTGGTTAGTTCTCTGTTTTATCTATCATTGAATAATTAAGAGAGCGATTCTGCATTATTAATTTTTTTTTCCCCAAAAGAAAAATGAATTGTGATTGGTTTATATATTTTGTTTTTTGCTTCTCATTTTAATCAGTAGTTTTTATATTGCATATTGTAAATAGAAAAAAAGATGAATTACTGAAGCAGAATTTTGGAATGCCAAGTTTTCAGGAAAACTAGAAAGACATTGGAAAATGAATCCGACAACGTTATATTTTGTACCACAGAAAACTTACTTCCCTAATAGTGGCTGTAGTTTGCGTCAGCAGTTGGTTTATCCATTGAAGGCTTTATCACTTGAGAAAGGTGCATTATTGCTATCACTAAAATCTCGAATTCAGAAGAAAAATTTTCCGAGCTTACTTTAAAAGATCAGTGAGATCGGGTTCTAGTAATGGTTGATGAGATGGTTGGCAGCGTTCATTTTAAATTTAATGATTATGTGAAAAATATTTGTTTCCTAATCCAAAGACAAATTTTCAGAAGCAGCTCGTTTAGCTCAAATTTTGGAATGGGTCAAATTGGAGCATTTGTTGCAACGATGTAATGGTTTAGATACACCAGTAGAGTGGGACTGGTGAGTGATTTGCATGATTGAAGTTGTTTAAATAAATTTACCATGACATACTCTATATTATATTATAGATCCAATAATCTTATATATTTTGAATGCTGGAACTTTTACCATGAATAATTGATGCTTCGTCTGCCTAGCTAATCGTTGGGTTTTGTTTGTCTTCGTCCTTATGAATTCTTTCGTTTTATCTATAAGCTTTTAATAAAATTATAATTTATCTTCATTTTCAAATTATGCAGAGTTTGAAATTTCGAATGGGCTTTGAATTCAGGTCTGAAACATTGTCACCCGGTGAACTGCAAAGACTTTCAATAGGTCGAGTGCTCTACCATCGACCACGAATAGCATTTTTGGATGAAGCCACAAGTGCTATTGGTTTTGAAATGGAAATGTCACTGTATCGCTTGATGAAAGAGGTTTTATATCTTTCATGAATTTCAATTTTTGCAATGGCATTTCATGCTATTCTGCAATTTTTCTCACTTCTCAGCTAATAATTTTTTGTAGCTTTTTAGAAATTTTGAAGGTAATGTCTGAAATCACGAAACTTATTCGAATCTCTCTTTTTAGCTTATGAGTGATAGTTTTGCTTTTAATACAAATGCATTTATGCTTGATCTTTATAAAAAACTTTTTTACAGGAACGCATCTCATATGTTTCAATAGGACATCGATTTTCTTTAAAGCAATATCATGATATGGAATTGCATCTTAATGGTCATGGTGAATGGACGCTAAATGGTATTGATTCAACAAATATTAGTAGCAGTCGCACTGCAAGTTTTATCAATCTTTCCATGAAAAATATTTAAAAATATCTTCCCGTTCTTCTATCCATCGCCTGTTTCATGTGATTTCATCATACTGTAAAAAACATTCGTGAAGGCTGTAAGAATTTCATTTATTTTGATGCTATTTCAAAAAATAATGTATGTATTTCACTTTTGTTATTATGTCATTTAGTTCATTGATTATCGTAATCAGTATTCGAAATCTAGCTTTTATTGATTTTCTTTTTGATTAAGAAACTTTTTAATAGAAGAACGGCTTGAGATTCTTGAGAACAGCTGGAAAATTTAGGAAAGTTTCTAATTTCCGGAATCTTTTAATGCATTGGTTGTAATACTAATTGAATGATGATTTTGGCCGATTTATTTGTGAATAATTCCTTGCTTTATGGTGCTTCATTATGAAATCTTCCACTTTAATGAATTTTTTTTATTGAACTTTAGTCTTTTTGTTTTTTTTTCGCTTTTTTGCAGTTGTTGCATTTAAATTTATTTTCATTATTAATTATTTTGTACAGTATGTTTAATCCCATGAACCGTAATAGCTGCAGCATTATTAAAGTTTTTTGATCTTATCAAGAATAGAGCATTTTCTTTATATTTTTATGTTTTTTCCTCCATCAGTGTGATTAGCGCTCATTACATCATATTTCAGTATATTAAAATGTTAATATGAACGAAAATGAGAAATTACCAGGGATTTGCAATTATTTCTGGATCTTGGATTTTGGTTTGTTTCGGGAAATCTCAGAAATTTTTTACAGTCATCCCAAACTCGCCCAGATGCTGCAGATTTAAAATTTTTTCATGAATTGTTACTGAACGATTTTTTGCTACAATTTTGTTTTGCCCATAATCTGCTTTTATTTGCCCTCCGCAATTATCATATCATTAATTGTTAAAAATAAACAATGGCTTGAATGGTCAGCAGGATATTAACAAATATGAAGTTGTTAAGGTTTTTTATAAAATTTTTTATTGATAACTTTGCCAAAATTAAAATATTCACCAAATTTATATAAATGATATATATGAAACCCAGAAATTTATGTAATACTGTCATAACCTACTTAATATTTTTGATTTTCTCTTATATAGTTTCGTTTCGTCCCTTCCATCCCTTCCTTGAAAATTTCATCTCATGCAGTTATGTTAGAGTTTAGGCTGATCTCCTCATACAAATTTTTGTATTTATATGTTTATGAACGCATATATTTTCGGGTATGTTGTAATTTTCTTATTAAAACTTCCATAAATTGTCTGTTTCAGATTTGAGCGAAACTGGAATTAGTATTATAAGCATGTGTAAATTACTAAAAATTGCAGTAGAAGTTAACGATGTTATGCTTCTCTTTTCTTTTTTTTTTTGTCACGTTATTTGTATATCACGTAACGTATACAGCTTTGTACATTTTGAATTACAATATTGATTGTTGGACAGTCTGCTGTTCTGTTTAGTTTGGAACAGCTGTAAACCATGAAATATTTCTAATTATTGTGCGATAAAAAAAAATTAGCATCAGAACTGTAAGGCTCTGAGCCAACAATATAACATTTTACTTAACCTTGTGTGATATTATTCAATTCTGTTTGTCTTACGAATAAACCAATTTAATCATTTCCAAGCTACTTTCAAAAAAAAGGACAAGTCCATCCATTCTAAGCTAAATTGAACATGATATTAATTAAGACTATATCATTTGATACGGAAATATGTGCCTTTTCTTCCTCACTTTCTCTCTTCATTTCTCTTCCTTATAGGCGACAATATTCTCATATTCAAGATTGTTGTAAGATTTAATAAAGTATAGGTTTGAACTTTTTCCAGTAGTAGTTTCAGTTCAACTACTAAATTAAGCTTACTTTCCCTCATCCTTGTTCTCGGGAGAAAAAGTCCAGCATTGTTTTCTGATCACATTCATTTACTCATTTAAATTTATGGGAACGAATCTCGCTGTTGTGAAATATTACTGATTCCATGAAGAGCCAGGTTTTAGTGAATCGGGAAGTGTTTTCTGAAGTGCTTGGTTAGATCTGTTGGTATTTCTTCAAAATTAGAATTGAAAACTTGTTAGACTGGTATATTTAATTAAAAAATAATAATTGAGATTCTTAGCGTTTTATTATCTTCGTCTTGATCCCTAAATATACGAGTGAATTTTTTTTCGAGTAATTTTGGATCTTGGATAATTGCATTAATTTAAATTATCATTACAAATATCTTTTACTGTGTTTGCCTATTATCAAAGAATTGGTTAAATCATCACTGTTGGTTGGTGCAATAATTAGTATGTTTTATTCACAAATGTTCATTGCATTTCTTGCCGCTTTTGCAAACCAGGCTCATTTTTCAACCTATATTGATTATGTCATTCAAATTGAATTTTAATATGCACAATGAAATAATTAAGGGAAGGTTGGAATTATGGTCAAATTTTGTTGAGAAATCATCCACCGTTATTTCTATCTTTTCATAAAAAGGGATGGGGTTTCGAATTTCATTTAAATTTTATTATTCGCCATCCAAATCTTCGTTTAATTTTCAAAATTAAGCAACGTTTTATGCGACCTATATTCTAGTAGAAAGACGATAGTTTCAATTTAAAATTATTGGGAGCGAATTCGAAATTCGACACCCAACATCGACAAGATTCTGAGACATTGTTATCATTTCATCTTAGCTTTTCACAGAATTCCAAATGTGATGGCAGATTTCAATGCAATTATTGTCGACATTAAGTAAGAACTTTAAATAGATGAGCAATTCAAAATTATCCACCATTTTGCTAAATGCAAGACAAATGGTAAGTTTGCATATTTCTATATATTATCGCTCTTATGAACTGTGCTTCATTTAGTTGTCGATTTCCTTGCAGGCTAATTTGAGGACTAAGATTTGTGGAATTTCGATTTTTTATTGACAAATTAGTCGCTAATTATTTTCAGCATAAAAAGACGTCCTACTTTGTTATGGTATGAACGAAGAGATTTGTTAAATTATCAGGATGTAATAAAAGAGTGGGAGGATGAGGTGTGATTTTGAAAGACTGCATTTCAGATTCATTTTTGCAAATTTAACAGATTTCAATCCTGCAACAATAGTTTTCAATTAAATGAACTTGAATTAATTTTTATAAAATCTTCTATAATACGTTAATATAGCTGAAAAGAAAATCTTGATTATGTTTTGAAACGCAAAATGCAGCATGCTGAAAATTAAAATGAAAAGTAAAAATCATAAGCTGTACTATTCTTTATTGATCAGTAGTCAATATAATTAATGAAAATTGATTAAAATTTGATGTGAACTCGAAAACTTAGTGAAAAGGTTCATATTCATTGTTATCAGATTTAAAAATTTAAAATCAAACGGGAACCTATGCCATACTTTTGATGCAGCATATCCTGTAGTATTATTTTAAAGTAACTATGCTGATGCGAATAAATAGCTATTTTTCAATAATTAATCTGACTTATCTGTCGCATTTAGCGGCCGAGGATTAGATATTGTTGTATTATGGATGAAGAAGGTAAAAATGGAATTCAGATATCTGGACGTACGCTTAAAGCAAGCAAACGAAGATGTTATTACTTAAATCCAAGTTTAAGCCACCAAAACCTAAGCTCTTTAACTGGGGAAGAAGTTGCTTCATTCTCTACATCCAATTTATATGAACCGTTCATTTCATCCAACTTCAACTTTCCTAGCTTAATTGAGTGCGACCAAAAAATTGTAAAATATTTTCTTCTAATACTCTATCTACAAGGAAAGAAGTAATAGGAACTGCAAATTCTCGTAATGTTCATATATTCTGGTATTAACAAGAGCAGGAATGGAACCATTTTTGGGTGAAATTGATTCTGTAGATGAAAAACTTCCCATTTCTGCTCGAACACATAAATGGAATAAGATGATGACATTGATGAATATTATCTTGAAAATATTGAAATCCCGAAAAAGCATTTCACGAAATATGACATTTTAAACAAATTTTTAAAATCTACCTAGGTTAATAATCAATTTAATCTTTTTCCGAAATATCTGATTAAATCCTTGAAAATTTTTGAAAATTTTCGTAGCAAGAAATATAATCTTCTGTTACTTGGATTTTTCCTCGGAAGAACAGGATCTCTTAATTTTATTACTTTTAGATTAATTTAACTCCATTTTGAAATCTATAAAGTGGCTTATAGCGAATGACCTTAAAAGTCAAATAGAAAATGAAGATAAAAAATCAAATAGAGCATTGAACAAGTGTTAAGCAAATATAAATTAATTTATAATTACATCATTAGCTCTTCCAACTTGGGAACAAATTCTGAAACAAAATTTAGATTCATTTGTTGCTAAATTTGAATCCAAATTTAAAAATTCAGCTTGCTAAAGTCTAATTTTTGATGTGGTTGAAAGTATCAAAATTTTAGAATTTTTTTTTATTTTGGAATTCATTAAATTAAAATTAAAAAAATAGCTTTATTAGGATTAATGAAGAAACTAGAATAAATTTATTAGGATTAATGAAGAAACTAGAATAAATTTAAAATGAAGAAACTAAAGTATGATAAAATGAAATAGAGCAGGAATAAAATTGATATGTCGAAGTAAAATTTATTTAGCAAAACTAGCTGTGCCATTTACGATTGAACTATTTCTTAAGTAACGCTCGTCAAATATTGTTCATTCAATACTTCCGTCTATTATAATTGCTGATTAAATATGAACAATTTTTCGTATATTCAAGTCATTTGATGAGAAACCGGAACATCGAATTGATATTCCGAAGTGAAATTTCTAAGCAAAAAATCCGATCTTATGCATCGACTAGATTCTCAAGGAAATGATGAAAAATGTAACGAGTGCTATTACGTAATAGTTCTGATAAATTCCAATCTTCGTTTTTTGAAAAAGAAACTCCTTAGTAATTAATTCTAAAGAAAAATCTGTTTTTGATTTATGATGATATCTTGATTTGATAGCATTTTTAATACAAAATACGGCAGTAATTTAACTTTTCATTAAAGAATATGCAGTTCCATTTAATATCTATCAATATCTATCACAATAGTTGCTAAAGTTCTTAATTTTCTCTTTATGACTTATTGCACTTATTTTTTGAAATATGCTAATCCAGTAACTACATTTATTTTTTGATGCTGTATTGACTCATTTATATAATTAACGCAAATTTAGGTTTGTTGTATCTGATCAGAGTTTAATGATCTAATTCTTTCACTTTTTTTTTTTTACAATATTTATCATTTGATTATTTGCCAAATGGACCTGTCGGGAAAGTTCTTTATTTTGTGAAAGAGATGAAAGTTAGCAATAAAAGTTACATTGATTGACAGGATTGATTCTTCGTTCACTTTATTAGATAGAATAAAATCAGATGATATCACAATTGCAGTTGATCGTTTGGGTGTGGCAATTGCAGTTGATCGCTTGGGTGTGGTAAAGGTGAATTGAATACTGGTGAACTGGACTGAATTGGACAGCATTGATTGTGAGTGAGTTGAGTGACTGTTGGGTTGATTGACTGCTGGGTAACTATTGAGAAACTATAAGCTTTAGCAGACCGGAAGAATAAAATGTGGATAAATGATTCATTTGACTGAGAAATATTACAGATTTCTATTTTATAAATATTTTGATTATATCATTGTATATATATTATAAAATATTTCGGTTTAAGTGGCAGACGCTACGCTGTTCATTTATTACAAAAAGGGAAAGTTTTTCTTTTTTTCCTTATATTCACAAAAAACATTGAACGAAATTTTACGATATCAATATATAGAAAGTTCACTTTCTGGCCACATATCAGCTAATATCATCGATAACAGCAAGTGAAAAAAGTGAAAAGAAAATAGCAAAGTGATTTAAAATAGAATAATGAGTCAAAAAACACATATTTACATTTAAAGACATTAGGCATTCCTGAACTGTTTTGGATTGCAGGTAAAAATGGCATGAGATGTTGTCACAATAGAATAAAATAACATAGGAAATGATAAAATGGAATATGAAATTCTGTTCTATCATTCAAAATTTTTCAATCATCGCCATTAATCACTTTTGGCACTAAACCAAAATGTAATGACAAGATATAAAAGCAAATACAATTAATCCATCATAATACAATAAGTTACAGACCTGCGAGTGAAATTATTTTCTTTATTAAAATAGCTGAGACAGAAAAATCGATTTTCGGCGTTAAGGAGCTCATTGTAAAATATAGTGAACTTTCAACCTCTAGAACTTTTATGTATCTTTTTGTGTCTTTTCAAATCAGAATTCCGACTGAATATGCTGTAGCATTCATCTCATTCGAATTTTTTTTCCTCATGCTTCGTTTTTATATGTGATCGAAGGCCATTTTGATGAAAAATTCAGCTTGACATAAACTGCGAAAGGTAGTATGTGTGGCGCGACTGACAATTCTCAATTGCTGGAAAGACGTTGGACTGCGCACATTTACCAACAACATGCGAAGGAAGGAGCATTCATCTTGATTGGGATGTACATTGTAGAGTCTGCCTATCGCAGTTTCTATGAACATGTCAGGTTGCCCATCAACTCGTTCTTCTCGCTAGCCTCATTTAAATGATTTTCTACTCGCATTCTATGTATAATATGTAGTGCATTTCCGAATACAGCAGTGTTTTCGCAAACGCGTCATCTATATAAATAAAAATGTAAATGTCCCCTGTTACAAATGATGAATCTGTGGTATTCCCGCACCAATTTTTTTCAAATTTTGATACAACCTTGTATTCGAATACGCCTTCTTTTTTATATAGACATACTTACATTTTCTCACATGTCACGTTCGTGACAACTAAAAGTAAATGAGAGGTATGAATTTTATCACTCCGCCCTGCACTACGCCCTTGTGAGCGGATTGAATTTTCTGTTTTCATGAGCCGACAGAATTTGTTCACCACGCCTTCTTTCTGCATTGACTGCGGCTATTTCCTCCAACGATTCAAGTTCTTCATCGATTGATTTGAAGTTTTCATGCAATGTTGCATTCGAATAGGTACGTGTTTTTAAATAAAAAAGGCGGATGATTTAAGCTTTTCGTTTGTTTTTGGCCTTATGAGAGATGTAATCCGTTTACTTTTTGATTTGTGGGGAATGTAGTTGCGTTGCAGAAATGTCGAGATCATGATAGTCTATAATGAAATGTTTCTTTCAAGCAATTTGTGAACTATTTTTTCTAATATTAGGCTAATATTACTTCTGATATTGGGTCATGTCTTGGATTGCCTCTTTGTCGTAAATGTCCAATGTTTTACACAACGTTTCAAGTGTTAATCCATTGATTCGAAATTTTGACAAAACGTAACATTCGAATAGGCACGTTGTTTTTATATAGATACATCTAGTATTTTTTTACACCTGTGACGAATAAAAGTAAGTGAGCGGACCAAATCTATCAACCACACTTACTTCCTGCAAAGTGGACGTAGTCTTCAGTATGTGACGCTTAGTAGGCTCGGTGAAGTATGCGAGCACTCCAATGCAACTTTCTGTCAGAATTTCAAAGCAATAGATAAAAATTTTCGGAGATTTAAGATTTTTAACAAACGAGCATTTAAGACTTTAGTATCTTTTAATATCATATCTAATTTTTTGCAGTAGCGACAGTTCAATAATTCAACTGAGCAATTTCAAATTCAACTGCTATCAAGATTTGAAGCAATAGGAAAGAACTTTCGGAAATTCAAGATTTCGAACAAGCGAACATTTACGACTGTTAATGTTTTTTTTCCGCAAATTATTGAAATTAAAAAAATTAAAATAGTGCAAGATGAACCATTGCAGCTTTCTAGAGGATTATATATATATGTATATATCGCTGTGATTGTAGTTTAAAATTATAATCACAAAATGCTTATTTGAAATTTATCACTATTTGGTAAATTATTTTGAGCTAATTAACTCTTTCCTGCTTTCATTATACTGTAATTACTTTAATTTCATTTGATATCATGAATAAAAGACAAAATATGAGCAAATTTATATAGGTTATGTTTATTTTTGGAATTTTTTCTTCTTTTTATAACATTCAGTCTTAATAAAGTTCTGATAAACTGATGCTTTACATTTTGCAAAGTGGAATCAAAAAATTTAGGCGCTCATGAGTCCGTGGTGCAGAACGGAGTCGAAAAATTTTCTCCCTCACTTACTTTCAGTTGTCACGGACATGACTCGTGGAAAAAAAAAGTATATTTATATAAAAATGATGAAGGATCTGAATACAAGATTGTGTCAGAATTTGAAAACAATCAGTGAAGAACTAGCTGGAGCCGGACACGCGAAGAGTGGAAGGGTCCAGCTAGTTTTGAAACAATGTGAAAAAAACAGTTAACCTTGTATCCGGATTCAAGCCGATTTGCTACACATTTGCAGCTGTGAAATAAACGCGTTGTCATTTCTAGATATACTGCTGAGTGAACAGCAACTGGAAATATATATATATGGGAAATAAAAGAATTCGCCATACAGCTTCATTGTTGCTTATTTTTTCCAGCCTGATACTGTGCGATTTCATTGATATGTAATACCGCATTCCTCTCACTTCTTTCAGGCTGCAAGCCAAAAGCTACACCTTTATTCAAGTGCTTGCAAATGTATTTGATCGATTTAACGGAGTCAGTATTCCACGTTTATGTGCGCTTTGTATGTTTTTAATACCAAAGGCGAATATGGAACAACCCGCTGTTTATCTACTTCGATGTCACCTTTCCGCATTTGTTTGTCTGCTAATTTACAGCAGAAGATGGTTTTACCACCATCTTTTGCTGATCTTTTTCTGTATAAAGAATACCCATCGATTCCTGTAATTGTGTTGGAAGCTAATGCTCGAGGATATCGCTTAGAACATTTTCCGCTATCATGCATGGTGAATTTGGATTCAGTGTACTGCAGAGTTTAAGTATCATATTTTTCGTCACAACTTCACATAAATCCTTATCGACGTCGGCATCGGATATTCCAGCGCATATTACATATCGTCGATTTGAACCTATAACAGGTGGGATAGGCAAAAAAAAAAAGTATATCTCTATAAAAATACTTGCCTATACGAATGAAACGTTTTTTCAAATTTTCAAATCAATGGTGAGCTTGAAACATATCAAAATGAACAACTTAAATGTGGTCAATAAATTCAGTCCGCTCACTTATCTTCACCCGTTACAGGTGTGACAAGTTAAAAGAAGAAAGCAGGTAGATCTATATGGAAGCATGCACCTATTCGGATGCAAGGTTGTGTCCAAATTTGAAAGTAATCGGTGAAAACTTTGAAATGTTGTGTGGCAAGTACAACGTAGGCAAAAGATTTTGACTATTTCGTCACATCTATATTCCAAAAAAAAAAAAAAAAAAAAAAGGTTTTTAAGCAATTTAAATTATGGTAAAAAATAGAATAAGATTATAACGAATATCTATTCCTTATATAATTCTCAAAAATTTCACTGAAATGAATAATGGGAAATCGATGGATATTTAAAATTTGCCCAAAAATAGAATAAAACATGCGGAACAGGATTCTATTCCTGCTGCTCTTTGGTATCATCAAAAATCAACTAAGCAGTAAATTTAACTAATAAATCGACATATTTATATATTCGCCAAATTTCAACTTTCTTTTTCATAAACTTTTCATTAAATTACGAAAATGCTTTTGAAACAATTCAATATATTATGTTTGAAACTAATTTAATTGCTCGGAATGTTTTGCATATATCATAAAGAATTATTAAGGATATTTCATGTATCTGTCTAGCCAAAGTTGGCTCTAAATTTTCTTATATTTTTTTTGGCAAAATTATTTCTCTTTTTTTAATTTTATTCATGTTATTTCTACTAACGAACACTTGCCTACTTTTTTATTTTCGGTGTTTGTTGTTTCCGACATCATCATTTTTTTGGATTTTTTATAAATTTGAAATTTTCGATGTTTATTTACTTTGTACTTGCTTTGGTAAAAAAATTGACAAATTCTTCTTAATAAATACATTTTTCATTTCATTTTTAATGGGTAAAATTTTCAAAACTTAATTATTTGAATTTGGGGAAAATTTTTAAAATTGAAAAAACCAAAAGCAAAATATCTTTACTTTTTTTTGATATACTTCTGCTATAAACAAATTTAAACAAATAAATGAATCGTTGCATAGTCTTAGTGTATAATATTTCTTATTCAGTATTCTTCCCGCCATTGATATTTCTTGATGGTGTTGACAAATATGATGTCACTGGTCTTCGACCATCTGGTGCATGTCCGAAATCCTGTAAATTTGAATAAAATTTGTCAAATTCAAGCATATAATTTGAAATCATGGCAAAAAAAACGCATAAATTCAAGTATAAATATCAATTCTCGCATTTTTAAAAATCTTTAAATATCTCCTTTAAATTGATACCCTTTCTACGATAGAAAGGGTATTCTTTTTTGATTAAAAAAGTATTAGCTGACTTTTAAACGTCTCTTTAGCAATGCTCGTTTCTCTTCACGTAAATCACGTTCTTGTTGTTCGAGTAATTGCTTTTCAGTTTGTGACATTGAATCACTCTAAAAATATTGATGGACAAACTATAAAATCGGTGTTTTTCTTGTTAGAACAGAAAGTAAAAGCACTGATTCCTGGAAATGAAATTTGAAAGATAGAATTGATGGGAATACTCAAAATGAAATCTAGGAGGACTGCGTCAAGATGAAATCTAAATCAAGATGAAAACTATCTCTTCGATTTCAATGGGAGATGAGGTCAAGATGGAATTCAACAAAACAGCGTCAAGATAGAAGATGGAGTTTTCGAGATGGAATCCGAGGGATTTTATAGCACTGAAAAGGAATTGAAATGAAGCAATTTCGATACGATAGAAAATTAATTAGTTATTGAATTCATTCAAAATTTGTTTACTGCTACTTGTGTATTCATAAATTTGTTATGATAACTGAAATGGTTTTAACTTACCGTAGTCTTTCTGGCCACAACAAACGAACGCTTTGTTTTATCCGTACCAATTGGACGAGAATATTTTAGCATTGCAATAAGACGTTCTTTTGGTTTCAATGATAGTTCCAAGAATAGAATTACTTGAGCCCACTATAATAAAAAGAAAAAATTGATCGACTAAAATTAATGTTGAAATCAAAATCACTAAAATCAATAACACATCGTACTGGAAATTTATTCGTAATTCTTCTTCATTTGTAAAATTTTTCAATTTTTCATTTTCAATATGATAATCAAAGATTAGAATTTAATTAAAAAAGAAAGAAATTTGAAAAAAATCATTGTTATTATAAAAATTATAATGTTATGCAGGAAAGATTTTATATCAGATTCAATGAAATGAAATGCTTAAATTTGTAAATAATTAGCAAATAATTGCATAAATTTCATTTATTCTAAGTTTTAATCGCTACATTGCTTTGTTTATCAATTCATTCCTATCTACAATAATTTTCCTTTTTTTATAATTAATTGCCAACTATTTTGAAAAATGCATCAAGCAAATATTTTCCGATAATTACCAACTTGTCTTTTCCACTCGGTTGATGTTCTTGAAATGGTTTCATAAGTTCGTGTCATCATAGCAATTAATAGATTAAATTGCATAATACTAATAAATAATTCAAATATAGTGAACAGAAACTGTAAATTCAGAAAAATATTATTTTAATTTAAATTATGTCAACAATTATTATACAAATTAAATTATAAAAAATATTCGTCTTTAAAAAATAATGATTTATAAGAAATAGCATAGAAATTTTAACTTCATCATTCATTTAAAATTATATATAATATTGTTCAATGGATTAATTAATATATCAAAAGTTAATTAATTAATTGAAGACACATTCCACATACTCACCGATTTTGCTTGTCTAATTTCTTTTATTATGAATTAAAATATTTTTTATTCTTTTCTCTTTGCTTTTCCAAAGCAAAAAGACTGAATGCTTATGGCTGAATTCAGCCGAAGTCGCAGAATGTCGACCCACAAAATCGCATACCTTACCAATCATTTGCATCAATCTTTCCTCGCATGTATTCAACGATCGATAGAAAATGGTAAATTCACCGATCGTCATGATGAATAGTCGCATGATTGCTTCAAATGGAGTGTCCAGGATGTTTTCCCAATGTGTGGAATGAATACCGTGTTTCTCCTTGCTTGCGCGCTCGCAAGCTCCAAAAATTACATAAAATGCTTGAAAAAAAAAAAAAAGATTTAAGAAATTTGAAAATCAAAAATAAACACTTTATTAAAAACGGAATTCTAGCAAAAACAATAATCAATATGGCATGCAAGAAAATGATAGGTTGATGACGAAAATTTTTCGTTTGTCATTTTTTTTCTTTTTTTTGCTTCCAAATTTTTTTTTTTAAATGTTGGAAAAAACCAAAATATTTGGTAAAAAATTCTTTGCTGAATAATTTTTCAAATTATCGATATCCTTCCAAATTTTAAACTTTTTGAAAATTTTGGTTAGAAATTGACGAACATTGAGAAAATCCGATTAGAAATATCGAATAAATAAGCATAAAACGGCTTATGTCACGTGAAAGTATGGTATAAATCATCAAAACAAATGGTCCAATAAATTTCAAAGCTCTAAAATGTAAATTTAATAATTAATTCACATATATTCGAATTGCATCCACGAATATTTAAATTATTCTGCATTTATCTTTAATTTCTAGTTAATTAGGAATTTAAATTAAAGATAAGTGGGTTTAATTTAATCGTTGATTTAAGTTTAAACTGAAATGAAATTTAAAAGAAAAACCTTGTGTAAAATAGGAAATGTGCACCAGTTAATAGGACAATCATCAATGAGAGAATATTTTCCAACAAAAGCATTGTCGGGCATAGTGCACAACCCAATCGTATCGGAACAATTAGCATGATAAAAATAAATGAAATTTTATAAGCAAGTTTAGCGGGGAATGACTTCTGCAATATAATTTATTCCACTCAGTTCCAAAAAATTTAATTCGAAAATTCGAAATTCAAATAAAAATTTTTTTTTAAAAATTTCTATTTCTGCAAATTTTGAAAGAAATATTAGAATGAAAAATAAAAAAAAAAATTTTTACAAATATATATAATAAAAATACCATAACACGCCACCAACGTTTTCGACCAACATTTTTCATATCTATCACATCACAAACAATTTGTAGTAATGCCATCAGTAGAACCATTTGTTCAGCAACTAAGCGAACCTATTTCATTTCAAAAAAAATTAAAATTAAAATTAGCGAGAAATCAGAAATAGTGCAGGAAATTCTAATTCTATTTTAAAAATTGAACTTAATTTCACCTTTGTGTTGATTTAATTTCAAATTTGAAGATTTAGATTCATAGAATACTAAGTATTAATTATTTAAGTTGAATAAACTATTTCTAGAGATAATTAGCAAATATGTTTTTTAGATTTCATTTATTTCGGAATTATTTTTTTACTCCACTATGTTGTTATTGCATCGTTATCTATTTTCAGTATTATGTTTTATTATTACTATTATTATTACCAGTTGTTGTAGTAGTAGTATTATGATTTTTTTTTTTTTTTTGTGATTATTAGAAACAATTAGTTAACAGACTCTAATTCAGACATTTCATTCATTAATATGCTAATTTCAGCAGATTCATCTAAAAATTGCTTAAACGATCGATAATTCTATGCTTCAAATAAAAAAAAAATTTCATAATTAATTCACTTTAGAAACTCACATACTGCTGCCATCCTGCGCCGGTATATCGCCATAAATGGCAAAGTTCGGAATGATACCAAACATCCTCTATGAACAAAAATTACTCATCAAAATTATTTGAAAAATTGCATAATATGTTCATAGTGCCAATTTTTTCCAATTTTTATGTGTCAGTTTTAAAAGATTAAATTGAAAAATATTTCTGAAAAAGTTAAGTAACAGAATAATTTATTCTTCAGAAACTAGCTCTATTTAAATTTATCAAATTAAATTTCGCTTTTTCTTAATAACAGAAAAAAATGATTGAAAATTGATTAAACTGCTTCATTTTTAGTACAATTAATCAATTGAAAATATTTAATTAATAAAGTCAAGTACGAATGAATAATCGATTATAAAAGAGAAATCATCAACTTTTACTATAGTATTAGAGATGTGGTAAGATAAGATCAAAATGGTAAGTTTAAAAAATATTCCAAAAATTTGCGGAGTTAGAAAAAAATCTGCGATTATTTATTGCGATTTCGAAAAGCATTTATGCATACCGAAATTTTTTAATGTCCAAGAAACTTGCTCGTTTGCAGCATACGATGAAAATGATTGCAGCGTTGTTGCTTTAAGAAACATATAATCGAATATAGTATAAGTGGCATTAGTACATGGATTATCATATGAAGTATCATTGCATGGAATTGAATTATTTCTACGAATAATTTGTTCATGTGTTATTACCTTCAATTATTGATTTTAAGTATTATCAACCAGTGATTAAATGATAAAAATAAGCTAATCGGATAAATGAAAAAGCTTGATGATAGTATATTATTTTATTTGATTAGATATTTATTTGTATCAATGTATTGAATAAAAAACTCTTATTGATAATATTTACTATGTTTTGTTAAACAATTGAAATTTAACCTTTGTTGTCATGGAAAATGGTCGACACATGAAAGCCATAAATACAAATATGAAATAAATCACAAAACAGGAAAATGACAATGTTAAACTGTAATAGTAATTTCTAATTTTTTTCAATAATTAATCGTAATTTATTGTTAATTATTGTAACTAATCAATTTCCGACTTCAATTTCATTATAAACTTCAAAGAAATATCAATAGAATGAAAATGATTTGTTAAAACAGTAATAGAAAGTGAAAATTTAATTCAAAAATTTTAAAAACAGAAGGTCGTAGATTTTGCCACACTAATATAAATTATTTGACTGGATGATATTTTTCGTTTCGTCGAAGAAAAAAAAGGTGTTGACATGTTATTTTCTCGATACTATTGAAATTCAAAAATTTTTTTTTTGTTAATCAAAATTACTCTTACTATCGACGTCCAAATGCTTCCCATTTAGCTTCTAGTAATTCTTCCAACAATCCATCAAGAAGATCCAAATGTTTCGTTGTTTCCTAAAATTTAAATTAAAAATTACATTCTATGTAAGAAAGTTTGAAAGAAAGAAAGAACAGAATATCACATAAATTAAAATATTCCTTATTCCAGAGAAATTTACTTTTTTTAAATTGTAGCTAAAATGAAAGTCAGTAATATCATAAATATAATCAAATTGATCAATCGGAAACAAAAAGAGAGAAATAGATTTATTTATAAAGCAAATAATATTAATCTCTTGATTATAATGTTCCTCTGATACTAAGCATTTACAGGAAGATAAATTCGGGACTTCTTCGTGATTTGGTTTATCATCCGAGCATTTGTGGTGTTCGATCGTTAGCTTGCAGAACCGCTAATGAAGAGAAATACAGGAACTGTACAAATAAGTACTATTATTGAACAAATAAGATGTTGTTTACCCCATAAACAGTAAGTGATAAAGCGCTGTCTTCATTCATTTCACCAGTTTCTTGACTTATTGTATCAATACGAGCTAATGGATATGCATAACTGCTCGCATTACCGTATATCCAAACAACATCTGCTTCTAATTTTAGAATTTGTTCGAAAATCTAAAATTTATCGAATGATTAGATAAGCAAAGATTTGAAACGTCGAAAAAAATGTGAAATAAATAAGTTGTGAAATCAAATATTTGAATTCAAAGTTAATTTCTTTGAAAGTTAAAAACAAAGCTATTTTTTTCTCCATATGATTCATAAAATAGAATTTTTGAATCTAAAAACAATTTAGCTTTTAGTATTCATTCTTTCACTCTATTTTATTTTTAAATTTTATAGCAAAAATATGATAATTACCAACAAAAAAGTATTATCATTATTTTTTCCTAACCATAATAATCTTTTTACATTCAAATAAATAAGTTGCTTAAAAAAATTTAATTTAAATTTTTTAAATTAGAGTTTTTAAAAAATCTTTTTCTGACCATTTTTTAAAAAAGAATTTTTGTATTTTATGGATTTTTTTCACATAGAGAAAAAGTTGAGTGATTGAAGGAGGAAAAAGAAATTAAAGAAAATTTAAACTAAAAAATTTTTGCAAAATTATTATTTTACATTGCGATTTATTATATGCTTACCTCTTTCTTTCCCAAATGTGCTGCCAAGGTGAGAGGAGTTAAATTCTGCTTGTTAACTATTTGTAATTTAGCACCCATATTATATGATAATTTGATCATTTCCTGACAAAAAAACCTTTTTTTTTTTTTTTTTTAATTTCTCTTAGAAAGTAATGACTAACGAGAATTTTTGGCGAAAAGTAACAAAACTCTGAAATTTTCGTTCGAAAAAGAAATTTTTCTTAAAAACGAAAAAATTGAGGAAATAATTTAAAAGGGAAAAACTTAAAAATAAGCAAAAAATATATGTGAAAAATTTTTTTATTGACAGACGTATGTGAATTTATGATTATATTTCGTAAAATTTAAATTGCAAATTAATTTAAATTATTTTAATCATTTACTGGCTGTTCATGAATTACAGCAAGGTGTAGAACCGTATTTCCGTTCGTATCCTTTTGATTGAGATCAGCCTTTTTGGCGACCAATAATCGAAAACAATCAGTTTGATTGATGCAAGCCGCGTATGATAATGGATATTCGCCGAAATACATCCGTCTAAATATGTAAATTTCGCATTTCAATTATTGTAAGAACTCGAACTTTTTGAGTATATTTTTGGTAGCAAAAAAACTGAAAAGAAAATTTCTTAATTTTAAATTTAATAAAATATTTCAATTCGGCAAACAATTTCTGCAATTAGTTTAGTTATCAAAATCTTGCTATAATTCTAAATCGGCGTAAACATTTAGTTGAGCGTGGAAAAATGTGAATTTTTAGTAGATATATTTTAAAATATTATTCAAAATTTTAATACTTCTTGAATCATCGCTTAATGATTTTATTCTAATTTATAAAATTACATGGGATAAAGAAAAAATTATTTTTTTATTTCTTGTATTCATGCAATTTTATTAATAGCAATTGCGAGAACTTCAAAATCAGATAAATTATATACAACATTTTGGCTTTGTAAATCTTTTTTTCTAGCATATTTCTTCCGGACATGACCTGAGTCAATGTTAGAATTATCAACTGCAAGCGATCATGGAATGAGACTGATACTAAGAAATCGTTGGAGAAAAAAAATATCCGAAATTTCTGAAATCAATAATATTTGGCTTACCCGGAATAGGATGTTTTCAGGCTAAGTTCCACATACTCATGCTCCAGTGAATCAGTTCGACTACTTTTCTGGTCATCAGGACAAAATGATGCACCATAACAACGCTGATTAATATTTGCACCTTCTCGTAGTAAAAAACTGACCATTTCAGGATCTTCATTCATTATTGCTTGATGTAATGGTGACAAACCTATAACTGTCTCTGGAAATATATCAATCAAAAAAAAAGAAAAAAAATTAATTAAAGAGAAATGTAAATATTTTTTTGTTTTATTAGATATTTTTTACAATTTTATTACTTAAGTTGATTATATTAACATTGAATTATTTAATTTCCTTTTTATCGTATTCTTCTTAACTTCATATTGCTGGCATAATTTTAGTTTGCAACTGAATGAAGTTTATAATATTGAACTAAATAAAGTTGAAAACTAGAATTATGCAGGAAATTATATTTTAGATAAATTAATATTTTGAGATAATTACGAATAAAAACATTGTTATTGCATGATAATAAAGATTCTTTTTTAGATATTTATTTATTATTTTTTTTTGTAGTTTACAGAAAAAAGAAAAATTTTTGTATGATTTGCTTTTTAAAATGATGATAGAAATATAAGAATTATCGATAATTTTATCATCATCATTATACAGTGATCATTCCATTTTAATTATACCGTAGTAATTTTCACTGATGAAAATATCATTGACAAGTTCTGGATACATTTTGATTAGGTGACGAGCCAAATGATTATGTATTGCAGTTCCTTGTAATAAACATAACCCGACAAGATTTTCACCCATATTACCACGTTCATCTAATTTCCACACTACTTCACGATATTTAGAATCCATATCACCACGTCGGCCACCACCTTCCAAAAGTTTTAATGCTGTAAAATAATAATAAATGATAAACTGATATTGGTAATAATGCTAATGAATTATTTCAACTAATGATAATAAGAACAATGATAAAGTCCAAATGATACCTATTATTTTACTCCTTTATTCTTTTCCTATCCAACGTCTATTTTTTATTTGCATACATATTTAACTTTGCTTTGTATATGTGTTATATGACAATTACTTTTCATATCTCTTAAAATTGTGTATTTCATTAAATTTTTAGTATTATTTATTAAATACTATTATTATTTCAATTAATCGCTATCTATCTATCTATATATATAAAAGCAAACCTTTTTTTAAATCTCCTTGATTTTCTCCTTCTTGATCGAAATCATCTAAAATGTTCGGTCCACTTTTACCTTTCCCTTTCTTACGTTTCAATGCACTTAACATTGCATTACGCTCTTTATTACGAATTTTGACCAATTCAGAAACTGCCACCATTTTACCTTTACCCGAATTGTACATAAAATTTTTAATCTAAAATTAAAATTTATGCATACATCAATTTATTTGTTAATAATTATTTTGTTAAAAGATCAATTTTTTCCTTTAAAATTTCTCAATTTTAAACAATTTACTGAATAAAGTATTTCAAAATTTGCCGTTTTTCTAATTTTAATGAGAAAAATTTTATTAATATTGAAATATTTTATTAACATGAATTCATTAAGGGCAGACAATTTTCAATGATATTTAGTTTTTTCTTTTCTTTGCCTAATTCTTTGGCCTCAACAAATAATTTTGCTAAATTTTATCACTTGAACTAAATAAAATGATTTATGCGATCTTATATCGCGACTAAATTTATTAAAATAATTTTTACGTTTCAAATTTTTACACTAAAAATTTCATCATCACTATTTGTTTTGTCTTTATTTTCATAAAATTTCGTTTAAAAAAAAATTGAATTAAATTTGAAATTAAAGACTAAATTTTAGCAAAGATGCTTGCAAAAAAAAATTCATATCAAACCTTTGAATTGATTAATTCATTAATTTGTGAAAAATCACCGCTACTTTTAGCTTGCCACATAAAAGATATCAAATCACCGCCACCATGAATGTCAACATATTGATACAAACGTGGTCGATCTTTTTCTTTTGGTTTACCGTCATCTTCTTTTGTCGATGACTCGCGATTACCCATTTTACAAAATTTGTTCTTTTGGAATATAAATTTATCACTAATATTTTACAGTTTTACAGTAACAACGAGAAAATATTCTAAAAAATAGAATAGCTGAATGATAATTATCTAATTATTGCATTTTCTTTTTTGGAGTAAATTAAAATTTTACATTGAATGATCAAAATTAAGTGTTTTTTTTTTAACAGCATTAATAAATAATAAATAAAAAATAAGCACAATTTAACAGTTACAAAGGCAAATTCTATAAAATATAATAGTTAATCCAATTATCAATTTATCGAAATAACTATAATCTCCATATTTTTGTTTTCTAAATTATGTCCAGCTAATATTCAAATTTTATAAGGAAACAATTGTATAAAAAATGAATTATCGATCAATCGAAATATTGACAATTTAGGCCTTTTATTTTTACCTTATCCTTTTTTTAAATTTTGCTAAATGTCAATATTCAACTTCTCAATCTGTCGGGATATTTATAATCTCTATTCTTTCATTATTTCAAATTTTTTAGATTATACTAAATTAAACTTTAACTTTTTATATGAAAATATTTATATAAAATGCAGATACAACTAAATACATCTAAAGAAATGTACAAAAAAAGAAGAAATTACTCTAATAAATTTTTCTCAGTTAGGATAAGTGATAATAAATAATAACAGGTCATTGAGATTATATTACACCGGCAATTATATATATCATAATAATATTTGTGCTTTTGGATATAAGAAAAAAAAAAATCTTAATCTTATTATTATTACCCAAAGATGAAATTTTTGATTTTTTATCATTTATATATATATAAATTTTATCAAATTAATATTCAACTTTTTTTTTTAAAAAATTGCTCGGAAAATGAAAATATAACACAACCAAAGATAGATGAATGAATGTGCAACAAAAGAAGAAATGAATCTCTTAAGTTTATCCAATTAAAATAAGTGATCATAATTAACATCGAATCATTAACTTTATACTCTACCGACATCCTTTATATATCCTAAAGTATTTTTGCATTTGAATGTAAGAAATTTCTATTACCAAAATATAAAGGTGAATTTTTCGAAGAAATCTAATTAAATTTTTTTCCATCTAATCATATTTTATGGCTTATAAATTTTGCACTTTCGGAAAAAAACTAACTTCATAATCTATCCAGTATTTTAACTTACTTTTTTTCCCTTGCTCACCCCGTCCTCTCCCATTTCATGCCAAGTATTTATTTCATAGCAATAATTGGTTGCTAACCAATTTTTTTTTTTTTTTTTTTATTATTTAATGTTGATTCATTCTATTTTTCCTACATTTTCAGTTTAAACTTCTTTTTTTTCATCAATATAATTGAATTTTCAAAAAGAAATGAAAATCTTTAGCATTTTTTTTTTTTCTTTATAAAATATCGCTGGAATGACAGGTGTTTCGAGCGATTTATGAGCAGACACTTAATTTGCCTGCAAAGCAAAAATTCTTTGCTGTTATGATAAGATATTGGAAAAGAAAATCTTTTAAAAAATAAATTTAAATTAACTTGGATTATTGACAATTCCAAGTATAATAAATACCATATATGCGATTCGAATTTAGTCGCTAAATTTAATTACAAATTTATGCAAACAATTATATCAATTGAATTAATTAATGGTATTTCGATTTTCTCTTTCAACATTAAAACCGGCTTTTGATCAAGAATAAACGTATAAAAAAAGTTATAGATATAGAGACGACGATTTTGCCGCAGTGATTAATTGCATCTGTTGCAGATTACTTTAATAAATTATTCTATTTGTTGTGCTTTTATAGTTAGAATTTGGCATAAATTGTTCTAAAACTTAAAGTTTCATATAATTCAATAATTCCAAACTAGAAGAGCAATTTTAACATATTAATTAAATCTGAAATAGATTGCTTTAATAAATTATCCCTCGTATTATGCTTTTATCACTGGTTAAAAAATTTTAATTAAATTTGTTGAAAAACTTTTAATTCTCAAAGAAAATGCTTCTCGGCTTTTTCCATAAAATTGTGAATGATAAAAGGTAAGCCATTAAAAGATATTACTAAAAATTGACGTTGATATTACACAAACATACATGAAATATTGGGTAAATTAGAAGGAAAAAAAGAGAAACATTGGTGGAAAAATCAAAGAAAGTAAAGCGCAAAAAATCGAAAATAAAAAAGATGAGAAAAATGGAATTTAAGAAAAAATGAAAATACTATTCTTCGAGAAAATCACATGAAAATTTCTTCAAAAAATATGTTCATCTGATTAATAAAATTGTTAAATACCATGCGAAATAAAAAAAAAAAAAAAAGCAAAAATGAAAAAAACTCGGTAAATAAATGAACCTAATTACCTACTAATAAATTGTAAAATAAATGAGACATTTATAGGTATTTAAGTTCACAAAACAAAACTATTCGTATTTTTGTATATTATGAATGATTTTACAAGTTTATTGCCAATTGGTTTGAGATCAACTTCAGGATTACTTGAAACAAGAAAAAAAAGGTATTTATATGTAAAATAATGGATAAAAGTTGATAAAATATTCCAAAAAGTTTATTTCTACTATTACTTACTTTCACTACTACTTGGTTTTAGTTTGTATTGATAATATATTTTCATGAAAATTTTGAATAGTTGAATTATGTTGTGATGAATTGAAAATTGAGTGATAGAAAAATTAAATATTTTAAATATTTTATGGAGAAGTAGTTAAATTTCATGAAGTTTTTTTTTTTCAGATATCGCATATGATGATGATGAGCTTATTCAAATTCTTAAATGATATTAAACTGATAATTCAAAAAAAAAGAAAACAAAAAGAAGCATTATTGCTTGAAGTATCATTGCCATGTATTATTGTTGGTGACATGCATAGACAGATTATACATTCCATATCAGTTAAGTTTACAATTTTTCAACGATAAATTAACCAACTGTGTTAATGAATGATCAGTCACAGTTATGGTTAATTAACTAACCTATTATCAATAATTCCACTACGAAGTATATTGATTATGGCCTTGGTATCGCTGTTTTATTTCTACTCTTAAATATATTCTCTCATTCAATTTCCACTATAAAAAATCAAAAAATTGGATTACGTATTTAAAATAATCACTTATGTAATTTATACAAAAATTGAATGAAGCGATGGAATAGAATCATCGTTACCATATTATTATTAATTTTTTAAGATATTCTGTAAAATTAGTGATTAATTAAAGCTAAAATATTGTTGACAATTATAGCGCAATGATTTATAACTAGATATTTATAATTACTAAAAATTGAATAAAGCAATGGAATAAAATTACGGTTATCATATTTTATTTTTAATTCATAAAGAAGTTCTGCAAAAATATTAATTAAGGCTAAATATTATTGATCACTACAGTCTGATGATTTACAACGAAAGTTTATGTTAACCAGTGATAAGACTCGTAGTGGTATCACAATGCATCGTTTTTTGACTATGTAGATCGCAGTTCTAAAATAAAATGCTCCAGTAATTCAACCTTTCATTGTAGGACGCGAAGCTTTATTTAATATCCATCAGAATCGTTGAAAAACGAAATTTCTTAACTTTCTTTTTAAGATTTACTAGCTGGAACGAATGGCCGGGTCTTATTAGTATATCAGAAATTAAAATGTGAATGCTCGTTTGTTCAAAACCTCAAATCTCCGAAAGTTCCCACCGATTAATCTGAAATTTTGATACAACGTTGCATTCAAATTCGTGCTATTTTATATATTTTTTACACACACACGTTGTGTGACTTAGTCTGGTAAGTGAAAAATATTGGGGAAAAAATCGTATCGAACTGTAATTTGGATTGTAATCTGGTTGGATTGCGGATTTCTTCTTCTTGCTTTTGTGACTCGGCTAGGTTAGCAATAGCTGTTGAAAAAGTCATCTATGTTTGTATGATAGGGGTAAATTCTGTTGAGAAAAGTTTTATGAATTGATGGAGGAGTAGTTTTTTGTAACAAACAATTATTGAAGAATATCCAGTTGAATTGATCACTGGATTATTCTTTCCTTCGTCGCTATGAATACTGTTCAACTGATTCTTCCTACTGCTGTGTCATTTCGAACTCCGAACTGTTGCTTTTGTTGTGTCAAATCGTTTGGTCCTCCTTCTTCAGCATGTCGCCTTGGATGACCTCACAATTTACTATAGAAGTAGGAATGGTCAATAGATTCATTCCGCTCAACTTACTTTTACTGTCACAGTGTAAAAAAAGAAAATGTAAGTATATTTATATAAAAATACGCGCCTATTCGAATGTAACGTTCTAGCGAAATTCGAAAGCAATCGGTGAAAAACTTGCAACGTTGTGACGAAATTAACAGTGAACAATTATATTTCTATTCATATAGATTACACTTATTTTTCAAATATACCGAACCAACAATTGCATTCATTTTTTGATGTTGTATTGGCTCATTTATATACACACAATTAAAACATATTTAGGTTTATTTTATCTGATCAGAGTTCAATATTTTAATTTTCTCATCTTTCATTCTAACTTTTTTTTAAAAGGTTTTTCAAAAAAAAAAAACGCTGTAGGGGGAAGCTTTTTGTTTCATGGCAAAGATGAAAATTGGCATTAAGCAATATTGGTTAACAGAGAATTGATTCTTCGTTTACGTTATAAGATAGATGAAATAATATCACAACTGCAGTCGATCGCTTGGGTAGTAAAGGTGGATTGAATACTGGTGAACTGGACTGAATTGGAGAGCACTGATTGTCGAGTTGAGTGACTGTTGGGTTGATTGATTGCTGAGTAACTATTGAGAACTACAAGCTTTAGCACATCGTAAGATGAGGGAACAAAAGCTTTTGTATCTCATTAAAGGATAAGATATAGATAAATGATTCATTTGATTGCGAAATCTTAATTTCTATTGAACAAATACTTTATCTAATCGTATTTATATTATAAAATATCTCGGTTTAACCAGCAGAAACTACGCTGTTCATTTGTTGCAAAAAAGGTAAGTTTTTCTCGTTTTTTTTTTCCTTATATTCGCAGAAAGCTTTGAATGAAGTCTTACGATATCAATACATAGAAAGTGTTCAGTTCACTTTCTGGCCAAATATCAGCCAACACCATCGATAACAGCGAGTGAAAAAAGTGAAAAAAATGATGAAGTGATATAAAATAGAATAATGAGTCAAAAACAAATGTTTATGTACAAAGATATTAAATTAGATTTACACAGATCCTCTGAAGAGTAATAGGTCAAATTATATGCAGAGCATCTTTTTTTTAGATAATTTAATTGCAATTCTTGCAGAGATTTATTGGATTCTCCAAAAAATGTTCATTATTAGAAACTGAGCATTTCGGAGGATCGCAAATTGAATATGAATTATAAGACATAACAACGAGCAATTAAATTTACTAATTTTGTCGCCATATTTCATAATGATTATATGAACTTTGATATTCTTCTGTATATATTCTTTTGAGATTCAAATGGATCATTATTCAGGTGATAAAAATAATGATCCATTCGAATCTCAGAAGAATATATATTTGATCAAATATTACAATCTAATAAGAACTGACTTTCAATGCAAAAGAAGATTAGAAATCCGAGAACAAAATCTGTACATACTCCTGAACATTTTTGGAGGGCAGATGAAAATGGCATGAAATGTTGTCACAATAGAATAAAATAACATAGGAAATGATAAAATGGAATATAAAAATTTTGTTCTATTATCATTTAGAATTTTTCATTCACTTTCCATCAGTCTTTTTTGGCCCTAAACCAAAATGTAATGACAGGATATAAAAACGAATACAGTTAATCCATCATAACCCAATAATTTACAGACCTGCGAATGAAATTAATTTGTTTATTAAAATAGCTGAGGCAGAAAAATCGATTTTCGGCGTTAAGGAGCTCATTGTAAAATATAGTGAACTGTCAACCTCTAGAACTTTTATGTATCTTTTTGTGTCTTTTCAAATCAGAATTCCGACTTAATATGCTGTAGCATTCATCTCATTCGAATTTTTTTTCCTGATGCTTCGTTTTTATATGTGATCGAAGGCCATTTTGATGAAAAATTCAGCTTGACATAAACTGCGAAAAGTAGTATGTGTAACGCGACTGACAATTCTCAATTGCTGGAAAGACGCTGGACTGGGCACATTTACCAACAACATGCGAAGGAAGAAGCATTCATCTTGATTGGGATGTACAATGAGTCGGTAAACCGAAATGCTGACAGAATTGAAATATTGTTTATAACAAAAATTTGTAATCTCACTGCGCACAAAAGCTCTTTGTTCTCCTCATCTAATCATCTACTAATGCTCATGTGCTTTGTTTAGGAGTTCTAAATGGTTTTAAAAATGCTTAAATGATTGTAAAAGATGTCTATATGTCAAAGTCATGCTCTTTGATTAAAGAATTACAAAGGTTGCCGTCATGTCAATTGTCGAAATGCAGGACCAAATCTTTGTACTTTGTTTAAATGTTTTAAGCGTTACTCATTTTTTATCCTTTAGTCTTTATCCCTATCAATCCCTTTTGTATGATTAATTATTAACCTCCGCCCCTATCAAAAAGACCATACAAAAGTGGAACTTTCGGGACAGCAGGATCAGTGCTAAATTACATCACTAGCAGAGGCGGCAGCAATCTCCCAACACTCCGATCATCAATTCATCAAGACTAGTGGCGAAGCGTTGTCTACCAGGGTCGATATCGTCAATTCAGCAGCAACAAGGAAACTACATCAACGACAGGCTCTCCTATATCAGTATCAGTGGCAAAACGTTCCCGGCCAATATCAAGCAATCTCAACGAAGCACAAGCAATCATTCGTCAAAGATTTATTGTTGGTATTCTTTACATTACTTGCATATTGTTTTATTTTTTTCACATTAATTGTTGTTTTAAAGTGCGATATTGTTTCTAATATCGTGTAAATCTAAATAAAGGCTATTGTTTACATAGTCAAATCACAGCAGCAAAAATATCTCCAATCCAGACGACGCTAGAATCCCAAATAACTAATCAGACAGAAACCCTCTTTCCCTACACAGTATATAGTCTGCCTATCGCAGTTTCTTTGAACATGTCAGGTTGCCCATCAACTCGCTGTTCTCGCTAGCCTCATTTAAATGATTTTCTACTCGCATTCTATGTATAATACGTAGTGTATTTACGAATACGCAGTATTTTCGCGAACTCGTCATTTTGAAATAATGTGAAAAAAACAGTTAACCTTGTATCCGGTGAATTCAGGCCGATTTGCTACACATTTGCAGCTGTGAAATAAACGCGTTGTCCATTTCTAGATATATTGCTAAGTGAACAGCAACTGGAAATATATATATATGGGAAATAAAAGAATTCGCCATACAGCTTCATTGTTGCTTATTTTTTCCAGCCTGATACTGTGCGATTTCATTGATATGTAATACCGCATTCCTCTCACTTCTTTCAGGCTGCAAGCCAAAAGCTACACCTTTATTCAAGTGCTTGCAAATGTATTTGATCGATTTAACGGAGTCAGTATTCCACGTTTATGTGCGCTTTGTATGTTTTTAATACCAAAGGCGAATATGGAACAGCCCGCTGTTTATCTACTTCGATGTCACCTTTCCGCACTTGTATGTTTGCTAATTTACCACCATCTTCTGCTGATCTTTTTCTGTATAAAATATATCCATCGATTCCTGTATTTTGTTTGATACTAATGCTCAGGATATCGCTTAAAACATTTTCCGTCTATCATGCATGGTGAATTTGGATTCCGTATACCCGCAAGGTCCAAGTATCATATTTTTCGTCACAACTTCATGCAAATTCTTATCGACGTCGGCATCGGGTATTTCAGCGCATTTTCCATCGTTGATTTCGTTTGAACTGATTTTGTCATAAAGTCAGATTAGCATATGTGCGTATGGCAATCCTCTCTTTTGCCATTCTACTGAGTTCATCCAACATCGTACAGATCCAATTCATGTTTTACCATGAAATCAATCCGCGATTTCAGCTTCTATCTGAAAACATGTACTGTGATGTCATGCCTACCCATCGGCGATTGCCCAGGAAGTAAGAGGTTTTGTACATCATCCCAAGTTAGATTACATGAGAATGTGATGAATAGATCTCGATGCCTGTAGTGACGAACACATGCTATTGCATCTAGAGCGTACTCATGTATATGACATGGACTGTTTGTATATGAAGATGGCAGAATCGTTAGTCGTTAGTTTTATCGTTAGTCTAGTTAGCTATATTACATCATTTACAACTAAATTTCGCAAATGCTTGCATTCTTTAGAGCGAAGCTTGGTCTGGTTCAAATAAACGAATATCAAGCGTTTTATTTCGATTTTTCCACACGCATCTACGATATATTGGTGAAAGAATTGATGCATTTCAAAATGTAATTGTTGTCGTGAATTTTATTTTTTGAGTTAAGGAATTATTATAGTGAAAAGGAAGTACTTACGCTTTGAGTCGAATTGATGACTGAGTGGCCAATTGTTCTGTAAGTTTATTGTTGATACCGCAGATAATTAATTACAGAGTAATAGAAGATGGTCGGGATACAATATGCCATAATTTTGTTTTATAAAATCATAATTTCCTTCCATAAAATATATAGATGTAATATAGAAAAAAAGTCTTAAAATTAGTTCTGGGCTCATAAAAATCTTTACAGATGGATTTCATCTAAAATGTAATTTTCACTTTAAGATTAATTATTTTGAACTCTTTTCTCAAAAAATGGTAGTTGATAGCAAGCTACAAGCTTGAAAAAATTAAAAACTAAATGGAAGAGTTACGTAATAGTTTTCGATAGAACTTTTCTTCATATTTATGTTTCAAAGAAGTGATTCTGCTTCGTTCCACTTTTGTTTACTTCATTCAGAACAATAAAATATTTGTATGAAAACACTATGACTCAAAGAGACCTTTTTGAGAATGGCAATATTTGCAAAAAAGAATTAATAGTGAGAAATACAAATAGAAAATATAAACTAGGCTGATTTCTTATACAACTGTTCTGAATGACTTTGCCGATTTGGTTAGCGAAGTTGACAGAAGTATTCCAGTGAGATACTAATATATGCTATATATTATATTATATTTCAATAATGTGCAAATTAATCCGTCCTTTTTATAAACAAATTCTGTTTAAAACAATACGTTCGCAATGAATCACTTTGGTTCAATTCTAGACGGACAAAGAATTCAGGATTATGAATATTTCGTCCTTCCAATAAAACTAGCCGTCAAGCTAGAAGGCGAACTCGTCAGGTTCCGGGTCAAATTCATCAGTATGATTCGAATGAACAATTGCCGGAATCAATTGATTGGATAAAGAAAGGTCTCATCACACCCGTCAGGCATCAAGTATAACTTACATGTAACTTTTCGCGCCTAAAATTATGCTAAATTATTCCCGATAGCGATATGATCTTACTCAGCCTAACATGACTTTACTCGGAGCTCTTCAATGATCGAAAACCTGAAGTTATATGCATAATGTACATTATGAACTGATCTCGACTATCATCAATTGATTTCGAAGACAAAAAATCCAGTACTCACAAAGCGTGCTAAAGTTTTCCAAATAAATTATGAATGATCAGGGTACATTGACTGGGGACATTTTAATTGAGATGAATGCACTTTGGTGATGTCCTGTGATTGCTTACATCGATTCGGATTTTAATTTTCATTAAATCATCTTTAATGAGTGATTGACTGATTTTAACGATAAAATCAATAATGATATATAATTACAAATATTTTGTAGGGAAAAATGTAGCAGTTGTTATGCGTTCGCTTCATCTACTGCATTGTCAACTTATTATGGAAAAAAAAAGAAGGCTTGAGAGGCTTCTCGATTTATCACCGCAAAATATTGTTGATTGTACATGGGAATATGGCGGACAAGGCTATACCGAGGCGTCGCGAATAATGTTAATTTCTCATATTTTTAATTTTGTGAATTTAATCAAAAAGTTCATAAATTTCAAGTTTCTGAATAGTTTTTACGTAAAACCGCTGATTTCTGAGCTTTTCTTCAAAGGATTCAAGAAAAATGATATAATTACTGAAACTACTCATCTGCAAATTTGAAAAGAAAAGTGCAGAAAAAATATTTTCAAAAATATTTTTGATATTACTTTATAATATTTTTGATTGTTCTTTAATTACTTAGACTTGAATTAAATCACTTAAACGTAAGACTTAAGCTAGTTTTGTTTACCAAATGAAATCAACAGATTACTACTTTATCTCAAAAATACAAGTGATAATTCCTTTCACTCTCACTGATTATAGCGTCTTCTTCCAGTAATACACTGCAGTAGAGCATTCGCACTTAGATCCGAGAAGAAATAATAGAAATTATCTGATTAGTACTAACTATTCAAAAATTTTACGTGTTCGAATATGCAAAACAACATGAAATTGCGAGGGAAGTGAGATATCTGAACATTGGGGTTGAACAAAAATACAGAAGGAAAAAGCAAATTGCTGTCGTTAAGGATAAGGATTACGTTAAAATAAAAGGGGGTGACGAACTGGAACTTAAACATGCTGTGGCTAAGCTTGGACCCATTGCTGCTGGAATTTGAGTATCGAAGCGCCCTTTCAGATTTTATAAATCCCTTACATTATAATAAGATGTATAATTTGTATAATCATTGGACAAAAAATGAACAATTATTTACAATAATTATAATCTCTATCACTCGATTATTAGCACAAAATTGTTGATGTTACAAAGCCGTTTTAGTGGAAAATCGAGGTCAAACATGCTTTGCACTGCATAAATAGGCCATAATAGTGATCTTAGAGTTCCCGTCATAAAACAGGCTTGCAACTTGCTTTATCATATCTTGCATTCGCATTCCGCACTTAATATTGCTGGTGTACCCTCTCATCCTAAGTGTGATAAACCTGACCACGCAGTAGTGGTATCAGTTATGGCACTCATAAAGAGCACGGAGATTTTTGGATTATTAAAAACGGGTTTGCCTCGATTCACTTGTTCGTTTATTGATTTCATATAAATGTTATACAGTTTAGCTTTGGATTAAATGAACATTAGCTTATTATTTTAAACAATGCTAGTCCTTTAAAGTTGAGTATAATTTCAATTTTCGATTATCAGCTGGGGAACTAGTTGGGGAGAAAATGGATATGTTTCTATAACGCGAAACAAAGGAAACATGTTCCATATCGCTACTGAATTTCCCCTATTGTAATGAATAAATTTGATTTCTGAAGATATTTACATCGCCAAGTTCTAACTTTGATGCATGTGCCAAGGATGATGAATCTGACTGACTAAAGATAAATTGGATGCGACATACGAAACAAAAATGTTTGAATACCCAACTTCTGTGTCAATGAAAACAATTTTATCAATTAAATATAAAGCGCTGTAATTTCTGCTCGGATTATAATATTTCTACTGAAATATTCGAATGTTTGAAGTTTTAGCAGTGAGTGAAATAGTTATTTTTGAATAGATCAAACTTCGATATAAATCTACTGGACTAAAAAAATGAAGTACTTGCAATTTTTTACAATTTCTAATAAAATTGCTGAATTTAATAATTTTGCTGCGCATTCGTATTAACAAGCTGAGCGATTGAAATGACAATTTTTTTCACAAACATATTGCCAATATTACCGTATTGGTAATATGTTTGTAAAAAAGTTGTTTCACAAATTGAATTGTTAAAAATTATTATAAAACTTCACGTTAGTTGATGAAACAATGTGAGACTACTAACGATATTAATGGTCAATGTATAATATGGTACTACTTACAGTATTAGAAATCGAGGCTTATTGATCCGAATAAAGCCATTTTTTCCGTCATGTGATGATATATTTTGATGTCAATAGTGTATTGATGCTAATATCCAACTTTCCGGAAAGCCAAGTTCCATAATAACAGTTTATCACTAGTTAAAATGTAATGGCAAAGGCAAGGAGAAAAAGGTGATATATGATGATTTTTGATAGTCCCATCAGTAACTGCTTAATTCAAATACTTTTTTTTCGGCGTTTCTTCTTATTCCGCATTTTCAGCTCCACTCCTAGGGTTTGCTATTTCTAATGTGAAACAATTAACTATTTATCATTTTGCGATTCTCCCAAACAGAATTCGTCATCTTTCTTTCTCCTCCTCACCCGAACTTTTCCCGTGCCTGAGACATAAGAACAAACCACTGTCATCATCATTTCTACACATGACGCTGCCGTTTTTTGAATTTCTATTCAAAGTTTACATAAAATTCGAAACCCCTAACTTTTTCTATGATGAAAAGAGAGGATTTTTTTTTCAGTATCATAAACTTCGATTGGATCATATGTTGTGATTTATTTTTCATCCGAGAGAAGTTCTTTTGCTAGTTTTAGTAGATAGATGTGTGTAATCAATAAATATTTGCTGACCTTTACATTTTACAAAAAGAAAAAAAAATAATAATAACGGTAATTCTTAGTTCTTCAGTATAAATGGATAATAATATAATAATGAAAATTTTTAATTCTTATTAAATATGAACAACAAATTTAAATATATGTAATAATTAATTCAAAGGTAAAGAAAAGATTGATTATATATAAAATTCAATGAAATAAACCATTATTTTATAATATCATCTGCAAAAAAAGTTGTAATCATAAATACAGTGATATAGATTAATTAATTAATTATTGCAAAACTACATAATGAAAAAAACGGAATCTCAAAATTTAAAAGTTTTAGAGCATACCACATACATTTGAATATTGCCGATTGAAAAATTAAAAAGCCAACTTTCATATATTGTTCAGAAAAAACCAAATTTGTTGAAAAAAATGTTTTTTTGTTTAAATAATTTGAGAGCAAGAAATAAAAATAAAAAAGTTAAAGAATGAATTGAAAAGTTTCTTAAAATAAAATTTCAACAAATTAAAATCTTTAATAACACAAGTAATAAAGTATTATTTTAATTGAATTAAAACTCTTTCAACTTACGAAAAAGCGAAATTCATTAACATTATCTACAAAGAAAAAATGAACAAAATTTTTATTATATTTTTTTAAATTACAAAAAATATTTGAAAAAGTTGAGGAAATTTTTGGCTCAATTTTAATTTCATTTTTTGCAATTTTCTTTATTCAACTTGTTTCTTTTTTATATTTTTATTTTTATGGCAAACATTGAATACTGCTCAATGACTGTAATGATATGCGACTGTAAGGATACATTGATTTTCATTAAATCATTCATTCTAAGACTACATTTTTATCATTTATTAATGCGTTAGAAAAGTACTACTTTTCTCATCTTTCTTCCTTATCAAAAATATAATTGCATCAAATATATCATCGATAAAATTTAACATTATTATCATTTCAGATCGAAGTATGGGAAAGGTTGAATAAACAATATTGCAAATTTGATATATGCCATATTTGTTCCTTAATCATATTGTAAAGTTTGCCATTTGTTGCTATGAAGGAAAAAATCAAACTTTGTTACTGGATTTATACAATTGCTTAATAAACTAAATCAATAATTTAATCAACAACAGATAACTTTATGAAAAATAATTTGCGCTTACAGAATCATTTCCTCCCTAAAAAAAATTGTTTTTTTGACAAAATTTATAAATATTTTGATGTGATATAATGTGTAAAATGGCTGCTACGAATAAATTGTACATACCAGCAATTCTTGAATAATGTGACAATTTAAATTATGCATTTGAAAAAAAAAAGTGAAAAACGAAATAAATGGCACAATAAATTTCATTTTGCTCTCACATTTATAGTAGTAAACATATATATAGAAAAAAAAAATGAAAAAGAAGGAAGTAAAAAAGGAGGAAAAATGAAAATAGAAAATAAAAAAAATGATTACATGAAAAAATTAAGTAAATTGAAAAAATGTATTTGGGCATTGAGTTTGAAAAATTTACTGCAATGAATTTGAATAATTCCGCTTGTAAGCGATGAATTGAAAACTTCAATTAGTTAGTGCATATCATTTTGCAATGATAAAGCGAGGTGACATATCATAAAGTGTCATGAGAAATTACTCCATGAGATAGAATAATAATTCTTTTCCAATTATTGGTTTTTCATATTAATTGATTTTATCACAAAGTGATAGATTTTCAAATTATGAAAAATATGGAAATAAATAAATAAAATATTGACAGATTATATCACATCATGCTGTTATAATTTAAATGATTCAGCAAACCTTCATATTTTCACCATAACATAATTCAAATTTTGGCATAAAATTGTAAAACAATTGTAAAATATTTAAATCAGATTATATCACATCATGCTGTTATAATTTAAATGATTCAGCAAACCTTCATAATTTCACCATAACATAATTCAAATTTTGGCATAAAATTGTAAAACAATTGTAAAATATTTAAATCAATCTTCAATTTTATTATTTGTTGGTTGACGAATGAAAAGTGTTGCAGGATTTAAAATTTGTGAATTTTGTCGAAATTCAGATTTTAATATTTTATGCTTCAGTGGTAGTGTTGGATTTTGAATTGAACTTTGAACTGTATTTGGTATAACAATCGATACTGACATAGCAAATACATTATTGATTCGTTTTCGTCGAAGATATTCCATCTTCTTCCGTTCCAATGCAATTTTGTTGTATCCCTTGTCAGTGTAAATTGGCTTAAACCACCACGGGAAGAAGTAATCACGCAATATCCAAAGATTGAAAATGAACCATGAAATTAAGCAGAGTAAGCCAAATATATAGTAAATATTTTCACGCAGTTCGCTAAGAGTTAGTAGACTGTACACCTGTAAAAATTTCACCTTCAATACTTTTATATTTATAAGATTATTATTTGAAAAACTTTTTTTTGCTTTTCTTTTATCAGTAATTTTTGTTTTAATTTGCTTTTATTCTCATAATAATTGTAAATTAGGCAATAGTTAGAAAAATTTTGAAGAATTAAAAATTTATCACTAATTTTTATACTGTTTTTTGTTTTGTATTATTTTTCTTATAATAATTAAAAATTGAGCAAAATAAAAAATATTTGCAAAAACTAAGGGACGATTTTTTTAAATAGTTCCTTCTATATATCTTTTCATTTCTTCAATGATTAAAAATTAGATAAAAGTTAAAAAATTTTTTATAAAAATTAAAAAAATTCTTTCAAATTTTTTATTTTTTTTAAAAAAGATGCTAGGATGGAAAGTTAGTTGCATAGTTTTTAGGCGGAACAATTTGTAACTAATTTTTAAAAGAAACTGAAGAAAATGAAAAGAATGGATAATCCTTAGGATTTTTATGGTTTATAAGCAAGGAAGTAAAATTTGAAATTCTGTTCGACTGAATATGCAGGTTAGAATTATTAGTTTCAACTTGTTTAATTTTTTGGAAGCAAGAAATGAATTTCGTAAACAAAACATGTGAATTATTTACATTCCATTAGCTTTTGATAGATATATTTGGAATTACAAATTTAAAACTTCCTAAAACTAAAAATTATCCTACCATTCGACTTGAAAAATAACTGCACTTTCTGAACATCTAATATTTCATTTTTCACTTTAACATAATCTTGTTTATATATCTTGTAAGGCCTAATATTTAACTTAAAATGAAAAAAATCAATTTTTTGCATTTCAATTTCGTTCAATCTGACATATATTTCTAATTTTTAAAATTTTGCGATAAACAATATCCACTTTTTTCTTGCAAAACAAATTTATTAGCTTACACAATTAAAAGAAAATTTTCCTTACTTTCAGTTAACTTAAAACTACAATAATAAAAAGTATAAAAACGTTTTTTTAGATTGTGATATATGCGAATAATTTATTAGTCCTTTTTAAATTATATAAAATTATTGCGATCTTTTAAAATTATCAAAAATTAATCTCATTTATTGCATTTAGAACAATTATTTCAATTTAATTCATTGTTAAAATGCACAAATAGATAATTACTCTTCTGTAAATGATACCTTTCATCTTAATTATTTGTACATTCATTTTTTTGAACAATTTTTTAGAATAATTTTGATATTTCCACCAGTCAACTTTTTATTTTTTTGATATTTGACTTATCAGAATGCGAATTAGATAAACGATTTTATTTTTTTGATATTTGACTTATCAGAATGCGAATTAGATAAACGATTCGATTTATTTAGCAAAATTTCCGATTTTTTCTTATGATAATTTTTTAAAAATTCATTCTTCTTATTAGGCCCGTTGTTCTTTTTTCACTCTGAAATTTCTTGTCTCTCAATAACATTCCTTTGTTTTAAATGATACAGGAGATAGAAAAAAAGAGAAATGTTATTTGTTTATTTATTTTTGATTTATTGATAATTTCATTCATTCGTAAAAATTTTTAAAATAGTGAAAGTTCATTTTTCGAAAATTTCCAAATAATAAAAAAAAAATCTCGACAAGTATACATAATAGCAATTAACGAATATTTTCTTTCCTTTTTTCGTTTACTGATTCTATTTCTAAAGACAGTTTGTCATATAAATTGTTTCATGGTAAAGCATTAAATTTTTTTCCCATCGAAATAAATTTTTGAATTTTGAAAATTTCCGATTGATAAAATTCAAGAACTTATTATTATGATAAATAATTCTAGGCAATAATTGATCTAACAACAAATTGGAATAATGGAACTATTTGTTAAATAGAAGTAATTTGGTTTTAATAATTAGACTATCTCGAAATTTAGTGGATCAAAATAAACCGATAAAATTTCAACCAATGCGTATTTGACTAGATAATGAAAAACCGATAATACCCGCATAAATCTATCAAAGAAAGCAATAAAAAAAAAAAGCTTTCCATACATTATTTCCTTTAAGTATATCTAAATTCAATCGAATATTAATAACACTAAGCAAATAAAAATCTAACTTCAAATTATGAAATGGCTAAATTTTTTACAATGCATGCTGAAACGATTTGTTACAGTATTTTAAGTTGTTACTAAAAAAAACTTTTAATTTATTTTTACAAAAAACTTTTTAAAATTTTGAGAGTATAATTAATTTTTTGCAAAGAAGTAAGATAGTAAGCAAAAAGTAATACTTTGAAGTACTAAGACCACATACATATAGAATAGAGCAGTAAGCATAAAATCTCCCGAAATTAATTATATTACTGATTAACACTGTTTTTATCAATCATAATTGCAGTAAAAGTATAATAATAGTAAAAATAGTGGCACAATAATGTTACTATGATGATTTTAGTCATAATAATAGTAATTATAATGAAAAGAATAACAGCCAATATCAGTTCTGAATTTAATTTGAAATGTAATAAATTCCAAGTTCATATTGATTATTCAAATTTTCGAAAAGCAATTAAAGTTTACGACAAACTACTTAAAAAGTCAACAACTTCTGTTAGAAGTAATATTAGAATTTAAAAAAATGTAACATAATAAAAAAATTTCGAGCAGTTATTTTATCTTTTCGAAAAAGAAAGGAAACTTGCAAAATGAAACTATTTGAAGAAAAAATTCCGAAAATAGAGGAATATTCCTTTATTCATTTAAGCAATATTATATTTAATAGAACATTTCTTTCTTTATTTTTATTAATGTTTTAATTTTTGCCCATCTTAGCTGAACTTTTATAAAAAATAAACGGGATAATGTGACGTAAAATCATCAAAATGCTATCACAAATCCTGCTTTGTATTTTTTTACCAAAAGATCATGGATTACGTGTTACTGTAATATTACCTTGAATTGTAATATTGTAGTTATATTCAATTATAATCGTATTTTGTTTTTTTTCATGTAAATAATTGTATTTCTCTTATGTACGCATAAGAAGAGCCAAGAAAAACTTCTAGTTACCTACTTAAAAAAAAAAAAAAAAAAAAAAAAAAGTAATAAATGCAATTGTAGAGAAAGAGCTAAGCAACGAAAATTAATGTTTTAATTTGTAGCGTAAGGAAAAAAAGCCCACATTTATATTATTATTTTCAAAAACAAGTATATATAAATGTAATAATTGTTGATGATTTGTAAGAGTTGCAAAAAAATAAATTTAACAACTATTGGGAAAATTCCAAAAATTCCCTCATTCCATTACTTATTTCAATTTAATGACACTATTGCTTTTTAGAGACTTATTTTAGAAACAAAATTTAAAAATATTTCAGTCAATTTGGTGCACAGATTATTTCGAAGTTTAGAAAAGATGACAAAGCAATTTGTTCTTTCCAATGAGAAATTTTTTACTTTTGCTAACAATATCTAAATTCTACATTGTTATCAAATGCATTATTATTTAATTATTAAATTATTAAATTTTATATTCTGAAGAAAGTAGGTATTCGGAAATCAAAACTTGGTAACATTGTACTATACGAATCACTCCATTTCATTATGTATAACTCATCAAACTGAAAAAATCGTCCAATTCTTAGGTTTCAGCAAAGATTACGAAGTAATCTTACATTTTTTTCGAAGAAGGGCTTTTCAAAAAAAAAAAAAAAAAAAAGAAAATCAAACACTAAATAAATAAAACTCGAAAAAAAACTTTCAAGTTAGTAAATCATGATAAATTAAACTTGCCTAAGTTCACTTATCTAAAACTTAATGGAAAATTTCGTTGCTAGAACTTGCAATGATATAAAAGACTATTGATAAATAAAAGAAGCCAATGAATGAGGCAGCTAAATAGCAAGTAATTAATATGGATGAGATGAGAAAGAAGAATAACTTTATCCTATTACAGTGACTTGAAACAAAAAAATGAATGTGAAACATTTGAAAAATTTTGAAAATCTTAATTTCAACAATGTTATAAAATAGTGAAATTTAAAAAAAAAATTGACTTGGACAAATTTCAAATTTCTATTTTTTTTTCTCTTTTTTAACCTTTAAATGCAATTTTTCAGCATTTCTTGGAAAAAGATATAACTTAATTAAATTTCATCGGATTTATAATTTTTCTTCCTTTAATTAATTCGAATAAAGTAAATAAATTCTGCTAAAAGATTGTATTAGAAGGATGATAATATTAGTATAATCATAGGAATAACAATACTTAATATATTTGTCCAGTTTAATAAATTCATAAACATTCTTTTGCTGGTAGACATTTGATATACCAGAATAGAATAATTTTGTCTTTAACGAAATCCATGTTTTTTTTTTCTCTTCTTTTTTTGGATTTCTTCAAATTTGATGACATTTGTCAATCCATATCCAATGCATGCAATTTAGACGTAAAAAGAGAATGTTCAAAAAAATTAAAAAAAAAAAAGAGAAATGAACTAAAAAGAGGAATAAAAGAGACTGGAATTCAGGAAATCCATTTTATTCTTCATTTTCAAACTATTTGAATCGATTTTAAAATAAGTCATTCATGGATTATTTTTAAATACTGGCTAGTTTTTATGTTCTTTTTCTATTTTTTGTTCCCATTTTCCAAAATTTTTATTTTTACAATTTCTCAAATCTTTTTTACGATCAATTTACAAGACGAGTATCAGATGCAAAACAATTTAAAATTCATAAATGTCAAGCTTCATATGCAAAGATGTCAATAAAACTGACATTAGGTGACGTGTAAGTAATAGCATGATATATGCACCTATCTTGCACGAAATAAACCAAAACAAACTTATTTTTATTTCACTATGTCTAAAAAATTAAAAGATCATAAAATTGACTATAAACGTTTTAAAAAACGACTAGTTATCACTACTTTATTTTTGTTATTTACCCATTAAAAGATAATGATATCAATAAGAAAAACAGAAATAAGAAAAGAAATATATGAAGTAAAATATTACAGTTAAAGAAATGAGGTGAAATTGGAAAAAGATTGCATATTTATGTATATATATGTATCATTCATTTCTATACAAAATATTTCGAGAAAGTTGTTCGCCCGTGAAATGTTCTTGAAAATCGAATTTACTATGTAACAAAATTTGGAAAAAGAAGATGGAAAGGAAAAAAGTTACAAAAAAAAAAGGAAAAAAAAAGAAAAAAAAGATGAATTGCGAAAAGAGATAATTTTGGAAATGTATTCGTTATACTAACATTTTATTCTGAAAGAACGAACCGAATTCGAATTCATGCGAATGATCATTGTTAATTCGAAGCAGTTCTTGTTTGGAATGTTTTTGAAAAGTAATTCTTAACAAGAAAAAGAAAAAAAAAACTTTGCAACAAGCTAAAAAAGCCAAATAAGCCAAAGAAAGCGGCGATAAGTCAAGAGTGAAGGAAAAATTAATTCCGATAATTAATTCAAATGAGATATTACAATATGCATCAGAAAAATTTTGCCGTAGCGATGACTATGGTGACTGTCACCATGCAAATTGCAATTTCTCTCAAAATGACATACATTTTTTTAAAAAAGCCAAGAAGGCTATGTTAAATCCAAAGGAGGTTAGAACAAAGAGAAAACATTTCAATGATAGTTATTTTTAACAGTATTTATTTGTAATATGAATAACGAGAATTTTGCCTTACGGCTTAGGTTTTATTGTTTGACGTAAGATTTATTTCTCCATCTACGTTATAAGATAAAATAAAGTCCGATAATATCATGATTACAGTTAATTGCTTGGTTGTAATAGAGATGGATCGAGGAGTTGAACTTAATTAAGAACAATGACTGTTGAGTGGGTTAAGTGAAATGAGTAACTTGAATAAAGAACTGATTGAGTTGAACCCGATTGAAAACTGAATAACCACCAGACTTTTTATTTCGATAATCCTTGGTAATGGCTTACAGTATGTGAATTATAAAAAGAGTTTGGTTGTTAGGATAGATAAGAAGGAAGAATGATAAAATAATTTCAGTATGATAGAATAAAGAAAGTATGTCACTTCAGAACAAATGTTAAATAAATTCAATTATGCAAACGTGACATTTACTCTTTTTCACTTCTTTGAAGCATATCATCAATTTGATGAAAAATTGAAGCTCATTTTATTTTATGGTATTAACATTAAATAAGGAACAAGCCTTTGCTATTGTCAAATATTCTGAATATGTATAATTATCAAATTGAAAAGTCTTCTACTCAAGAAAAGTCGTAAAGATTAAAATTAATTTTCTAAATTTATCATTTTTCTAAGAGTTTACATCTGAATCATTCTATATCTCAAATTCTGCTAATTTTCATTTCAAACGAACATTTTGCAATTCTTCTATCAGTGCAGTTACTATTATTATTATTTTGAAATAACAACAAAATTATGCCATTTCGATCCATCAGTTTTCAAATGTGGTTTTCAATCGAACTTTATTTCTAAAATTTATTCTTCGATGAATAAATGATTATTTTTACTATAAATAATTTTCTCTTTTTTTCCTTTTATTCTACAGTTCACACAGTGAATGACTTTTCTGAATGTCATTGGAAGATGATATGAACTAAATTTTGATGATGACAATTATTTGCCCTTTGCTTAATTTTTTACTTTAATATTTGATTAATAATTCTTCATTTCAGAAATCTTTTGGCACAATGAAGAGATTTAAAACAACTTCATGCATTTTTTTCAATCTTTTTCAGGAAATATTTTTTAAATTGAGAATTTTAAAAACTTCAAGATAATTAAGACCTTTAACAATTATTCATGTCTCTTATTCATTCAAGTTTTGAAACATAGATGAGTATTTTATGATCATTATAAGCAATTATTGAATTTATTGCATTCGCCACATTACATTAGGAAATAAATTATTCCCATATTATACTTTTCAAGCTTTCCAAATATCTTCTAAACTTTTCCCAAGTTTTTTTATGTTGGAAGACTTTTCCATTAGTCTTTTCTTAATTTTCTATTTTGTAAATTTACACACAAAGAACAGATAGATGTAATATTTTTGGCCATTTTTGTAATTAACATTTATAATTATTCGTTTATTTACATATTTTGTTTCGTTATCATTTCTTGTTAGCATCATTTAATTGTGTCAGAAATTAAAATGAAAAAGTTTCAATAGAAATTTTGAAATTTACGCTTAGCATAAATTTTACTGTACAAATATCATTATTTCAAATGTTTGAAGTTAAATTTCAAATATGCTATACTTGAAGTTAAAATTCAAATATGCTTCTTCACTAAAATATTAACCATCATTTACTATGATTTTTTTAAACATGCAGAGTAATAGAGTCTAAAGCACGTAGATAAACGTGTATCTAAGTATAGACGATTACGTTTACAAAAGGATGTGAGACCCGAGATGTCATATTGTTCATTTAATTCAACTAACAATTCCAATGTTAAAGAGGACTTTCAACTGATTTTAATCAATGGTTTCAATAACATGAAAAGTTAATTGGTCTAAAAATTGATCTAAAATGTCAAATCAGTTCCATATTCGATTGTAATAATATATACAGACACAAAATTTGCTTTTCTAAAATAATAAAAGAAATGGAATTTGAAATACGTCTTGTTAAACAGATTTTTCATGCCTACTACTACCATATCATATTAACAAAGTAAACAATATTTGGACCTGACTTTACTTTAATCCAAGTATTAATTAGGCCAGAGACAACCTATTAATATTTAGATCAGAGTTAGTCTAGAAATTACAGATACTCTAAATACTATTTGTTTCGCTGCAATGATTAACTTATTGCAGATTTTATAATAATGACATAAAGTGAAGTTATCATTTTAGTCATCCAAGTTTGAGATGATTGAATTTTTAATTCGGAAATAAAGTTGGAAAAATATTTTAGCAAAGCAATAAATGATACATAATGTATGTTTCGTAACTGTGCTAGAAAAATTGGTACGATTTAACAGTATTTTAGAAAAAGCTTTGCTTGCTAGCTTTTTTTTTTTTTTTTTTTTTAAATGAGCAGGCAATTTTTTTACATTTCAATCGTTTGCTTTGATAGAAAAAAATAAATTGTCTAACTATTCAAACATATAAAATTGCTGATGTTTTGAAAGATTATTTTCCAATTTAAAGTTTTTTTCAGCCTAATCCTATCATCCCGTTATATTTCATATTATTCCAATGCTATGATTATTTCACAGCTCATCATATAATGAATTTTTATCAGCTCACTGTCTTCGATTAGCTAAAGAGGTTTTTTTGACTATCAACATTAAATTTCTTCAATTCCACTTTCACTATTAGTTTCATTTCACAGCCAAATCGGGCTTAATTACAAATAAATTGGGCCAATATGCTTGAGGCACTGATTTTCGTTGAAACTTATGCAAATTGTAATAAGCATTTGATTTTTTTCCCAACTTATTCAATCCTATGAATTTATTCCTTGATTATTCTTTTATAGCTTATTTGTCCATCTGATCTGATTTATGCAAGTTCATCATTCTTGATCCTTATATTTTTACGTAATTTCTCAGAAGAATCCATTTTCAGATTAAAAGCAGTGCATTTGTCATTTGGCATAACAAATATCTAAAATCAACTGCTTTGATCCAAAGCATCAACTCAATCTCATATTTTCATTCATTTAGTTTATTTGTTCAGTTGTTTTTTATTTTTGAAAATCTGTTATAATCAGTGTTGAGCAAATGGAAATATGAAATTTTCGCCATGATATCTCGAAAACTTAAAATTCGACGTCAAAATTACCCATACTTCCTTACTGAGAAATTTTAACGCGAAGTTCAAACAATAACACTATTAAATGATAAAATGATAAAGAATTATCAACGTTACATTGGCATTACTCCGACAAGCAAGGCAACAAACCAATAGACTTGGAATCCACTGCATGTGCAAATGCTGAAAAAATATATTTCTCGTTATTCTTTTTTGAAAGCTATGTTTATATTAAGGATATTAACATAAAGGAAAATATTAAACTTCATTAAATCTTGGATGAGTCATAAATTATTGTAAATAATAATTCAGTGATTCACTGTGCAAGAAAAAAGAAGCTCTCAGATGTCATTCAGTCCTGTTTCATCTCCAGCACAATAGAATTGGATTTTCGGAAAGGACTGAATAAACTGAAATTGCATAAATAGGTGGGAAATAAAACATTGTGCAGTTAGCGTGCATCACATTGAAAGTGCATGCTCACAATATATCTTTGTCTTTCTAACCATCACTAATTAATAACCTCTCCAATAACATTGGCGTCGCTGGTATACTAAGACTGAAAAGAAGTATTACGATGCGAAATGAATTTACACTACTGTCCGTCTGGTTTGTTTGGTTGTACCTTAATGAGTGATTAGCTCGGTTGTTAAGTCTGCATCTTCGATCGTTTCTACTGATAGAAGTACTCAGACGTAAAAGGTGGCAATCACCTGCTCTATCATTTTTTGGCACGTCGTTTGTTATAACAGCGATAATATACATCGATAATGACGAATCCGGATCTCAAGCAGATTTGTTGCGCAAATTAATAAAATCTGATTTTCGAAGTGTGACAAATTTCTGCATAATCCTATTCATTCGTTCAAAAACATTTACTTTATACAATCTTTTTCGTCCAGAACATTTGATCTGAAAGAAATCGTAGAATTACCGTTATAATTGCTGTAATGATTTTATTATTATGTTAATCGATTTTCCGTCTTAATGTATAAACAGAATTCATTGTTAAAGAAATCATGGAGAAAATTATGACAAGAGTACAATGCAAATTCTAAAAAAAGTTGAAATATTTTCAGCTTATTTGTAATCAGAAAATAAACAAATAAAATAAACGATCGATGAAAATTTGACAATATATGGCAATTTTGGACATCGAACCTTTAACTGATAATAATGAATATATGATTGTTAATGCTCATTTGTTTGCTTCTCTATCAATGTAAAGTATCTTTTGTACTTAAACGATTTATCAAATATCGTTTCCGTTTTCGATTACCACTGAAAATGACGAGATCCAAAAAATAAACGAGAAGATATTCTCGTTATCTCGTGGTTTATCTTCTACAGGCTTAAATTTAGGAGTAAATATACGAATAAGCCAGATACTATGCTGGCGTTAATGGCTGTCTGTTTGCTGGTACGGTTTGAAAATGCGATGAAAATTTGTCAAACTATTCTTATTGAAATATCGTACTGAAATTATAGGCAGATTAATAACCAGAGTCAGGAAGTATATATTAAAAAAAGAAAAAAAAAAAGTAGGACATGTCTTTATGATGTCCTCCTCTATCTTTTCTTCTGACACACAGAAGAGGAATAATTTTATAATGCTTACTTAAAACTTCTCATAATAATAGTTATTGTTGAATTCAAAGAAATTCATTTGCTTAATACAACACCACAACTTAAAATCGCCAGATGTTCCATATTTTGAACCACTTTGAAAATGTGGCAATGATAGAATTATTTTTAAATAATATTTGATCTAAGTTATCCCTCCACTTTGATTTGGCATAATTAATCACTAACCCTCCATTATTCATATCACCTTTGTCGTTAAATGGAAAGATCAAAATAGTATTTCGCGGAAATAACTTCAAGTATTTTATTGAAGTTTTTTTTTAATGATACAACAAAAACATCACAATCATATCCATGAAGGGAAATATTAAATTAATTTTACGCTAAATGAATGAAAGATGATTATATTGAAATTGAAAGTATGTACATTTTTTAAAATACACCAAATTATTATGTAATTAAAATTATCGAATTAAAATTGTCACTTGGCTATTTTAATTTGATTAGCGGTAATTCAGAACTTACTAACATCATGAAAATTTGATTAATTGATTGCAGAATAGCAAATCTCTAATCCTGTATTCAGCTACAAAAAAATAAAATTTTCTAGAATATAAAAGCATACAAAACTGCCGATTTCTTGAAAGACTATTTCCCAGTTTAATTTTTTATTTAATTCAATCCTATCATTATTCCCATTGGAATAAATTACAAGTTTCTTCCATGTTTAGACAAAAATTTACAAAAAATAGAGCTGCAATGGGGTCAATCGTTACTTGTCGTTTTTTTTCAAATGAAATTAAAATTAATTATCTACAATGCTGCAACTGCTCTCGGTATTTGTGTTCATAATGGCAGAATATCTTGTCGAAGATAAAAACTAGTCTAATTTGACTAAGCATTATGAACATACTTCGCTTCCACTCTTCCATATTTTCATTCCGACTCGTCCCGAAATCAACACCACCCTTCACAATAACAATTCCACCGACCAGAAACGAAAACACTAGAGTCAATAACAACACCGACCAAAATGAACCCCACTCCCCTAACTTACCGACTTCCACGAATCGCCCCAACAGCTCATAAATTTCTCTCGACTGTCACATACCCCACATTTCCTACATGAGGTATCCAAGGTGTCCTAACTTCATCATCATTGCTGTATAGATCACCATCTCCGAGAGTTCCATCAAATGTTTCATTTGTTGTAAATTTGCGATGGGTCTAAATGAAATGAGAGATATTAGAGAAACCACTTTTTTAACATCTACACTCATACACATAAACAGATATATTCATATCATAGACACACACACACAAGACACACATACACACAGACATACAGGTAGTACACCCACACGCATACGATTTCCTGATTTGTTTTCCGTTCGCGATATTTTCCTGATTTGTTTTTCCTTCTGAGCGACTTACATATGGATTTCGAAACGCTTATAGGATGGAGGTGTGTATGTAGATGCATATGGAGGTATGGGTATGTATGAGTAAATCACGCGTTCATCTTGAACAAGATATTTGCCGATACGAACACAAGGATCGGGAACAATTGCATTATTGTAGGTGGTTAATTTTAATTTCATTTAAAAAAAAAGAAGAACAAATAATGAGTGACCCACATGGCAGCTTATGTGTGTGATATGTGTATGTGTAAAATGTGTAGTGTACATACAACTATGCATGTGTAGCTGTATGTGTGTGTATGTGTAGGTATAGATATAGGTTAAGTGTGCATGACTGTATATGTGTAGCCTATGTGAGATATATATGGATGTGTAAGTTTGGGTATATATGCGGTGTATGTTCTTGTATAAATGTATGTGGAGGTGTATGTGTGGACGTATATGCAAGATTATGTGAATATGTAGGCGTATGTGTAGGTGTACGTATCGGAATAACCGAAATATTTGTACGATATTTATAACCCAAGTATTTGTATCTCAGAATAACTAGTAAATTCATTTGTCTTACTCTTCAGTCTGCTTCCCATATAAGTAGTGGCTGATTTATCTATCTGTTATCTTCCGACCTACAATGTAAAACAATCTCTCACTATCGAAAGAGCTGAAATGATCTAGTTGAGTTACAAACATAATCGCTCGTCCAAAGCTAGGAGCAGTATTCTTCTGTTCGACCAATCATGAGGCGACACGTTGAAGTTCAAGTAAGCTTACCTCAAGGAGGAGGAGCCTCCGAAGGATTTAGAAGACTAGGACTTCGATGTGGCGCGGAGTGGAAATAATGAGTTGAAGCAATTCACTGAGCAGTATTCTGCTATTCGATTTCTACGAGCGACAAAGGAAAGAATAACCCAGCGATCAATTTACTTCGATTTTCTCTCATAATTGTTTGCAACGTAATCGAAGAATCACTCCTCCGTCAATCAATAAAGCCTTTATCACAACTATGATTTATGCAAATAAAGAACTTCCACGACAGTGTATGTGTAAGGTATGGGTACGTGTAGGGATGTTCATGTTTAGCTGTATGTGAGAAGTGGATGTGTAAGGATATGTAAAGTGTATGTGTAGGCATAGACGCATATGTAGACGTAAACGTATAAATGTACGTACAGATGTATATTATGTGTACATGCATAGGTATATTGTGTTTAATAATGCAGTTTAGCATATTTTTTAAAAAATAGTTATAATTGAAATGAAACACTTATCGATAATATCATAAATTCAATGTTGAAAAATTTGTATTAAAATTTTAGTTTAATTATTGCTATCAATATTTTGCTCTAATCCTTCCACATATTTGTTATTATTATGACAATTTTTACATAAAAACTTTCAATTATGCTACCAAAAACAATGATGGTCATCGTTTAAATCTAACACAATACTACCTCGCAAATGCTAGCAACCCCTACATAATACTATCTAGTAAATGCAAGCATTTTTTGCTTATTTTTTATCTTTATTTTACAGGAATGTTTTTCTATTTCAGCAATCTTCAATTTGAGTTTAAAATTTAATTTGAAGTGTCCAAAACCAATTGGGTTACACCCAGAGATACTGTCATTAATTACATCATTTCCCAACATTTCAAGTTGAACTAGGGCTGCTAAGTAAATCTCGTTCGATTACGATGACATATTTGACATACTGAGAAATCGTGAATCTTACTTTTCCATCTTTTATTCAGTAATCAGCAATCACCCCAACTTGATCCATTTTACATTCTCATCAGTATTATCACTTTTAATAATATTGTTATCAAATCTGTACGATCACTATTACCTTATGACATAATTTTGGAGTGAAACGGAAACGAGGAAGAGCGCTATCAGTTAAATAAGCTATGGAAATAATTATTCCTTCAAATACATACATCAAAATGCCGTAACGAAATACATATTTCCAATTTAAATTGAATCCCATTGCTTTTATTTATTTTTATTATATGACAAATTTTACTTATCAAATAAGAAAACAGAATGAAGGATCATAAGTCAATGGCATAAAAAAAGAATGATATCGGAAATTGAATATTCACCCTTTCAGATTATATTAAGCCGATGATCCTGTGATATTTTTGTCATTCATTTATAAATAATGTCATCAGTGTGTGTCTATAACTAGCTATCAAAATTATTTCAAGAAAATATTTGAATTAAGCAGTGAAGTACGATTAATATTCCGATAATTTCACTTTATTTAAACATATTCCTTCTTTATATTTATATTTTATTTTGTATATATTGGATAACAATCCAACAACTTCCCGGGAATTTATTTATTTTGTTTGATTCTTTTACGATTTTACGGATGTATTCCTCTATCTTTTGTCTTATAATTATAAAATTAATTAGTCAATTAAATACTTAAATTTAAAAAAAGTAAAATTGTGCATCTGCTTATAATTTCAAATAATTTACTTTTCTTATAATTAATATGATATAATACGTTCGTCGGATGATCCAACAATATTCTTTTGCATATTTAGAATTGTATAAATTGTTAAAAATTAATTCAAAATGTTTCAAAAGTTTTATTTTTCTTTTTTGAACGGAATTTTATAAAAGAGATAGGAATTGCAGAATTTTTTTTTTTTCCCATCATCGATGTTATTCTCACTTTCTTCATCGGTATGCTATTATCGAGAATCTATTTTATGCAATGTATGATAGAGAATATGTTAGTTTAACGTACTGCATGCATTACATATTTAACATATTTTATTATTTATTGTGATATATTTGTTCCATTTCAGCAAGTCTTATTTTTTCTGAAAATTTTTGTTTTGGAAAAAAAATTTGTTTTTCAACATTTTAACATAGTGCATTAGCGTAAATAGTACATTAGCGAATAAAGTATTTTGCATAATATTAGTGCAAATAATACCATTTCTTAGGCTGGAATTCAAAAATTATAAAAAAAATTGACAATATTAGACTACACTTTTGAAAATTCAATTTTAAGTTCAGTTTAAAAAAAAATTGGATGAATTTTCAAATTTTAATTGAATTCATGTTAAATTCATGTCGTATAAATTTAAGAAAAATAAAACCTGTTAAATATAAAAATTATTAGTAACAATTAATTAGTCAATTGCATTAGTATTTGAAAGTCACTTGATTGTTTACTATTAAAATTTGTGTTCATAGATTAATTACTACTAAAATTTTTACTGAAAAACTTTGATTGATAGTATTTTTAATCAAAAATTTTGATCGATAGTTGATATATCCGTTCGCATAAAATGAAGTTATTGCCTCGATTCACGTAAGTAAGCAATAGTTATACTTATTGTAACAGTCGACAAATTTTCAAATCAAGTCATGGGACCATATTTATATGATTACAAAACATAACAACTTTCTCATCCTATTTCATAAATGTCTTCCTTTTCCTTTTAAAAAAAAAAAATCCTTCTTTCGTCAGTGGTACCAAGAAATTTTTGCGTAAACAGAAATCCCATGTTTATCTTTTTTTTTTTCGCTTTTGCTTTTTTTATTTTTTTACTTTTTTTTTTCCGCTGTTCGGTATAGAACGGCTAAAAGTCATTGTAAGAAGAAATGATTCCGACGAAGAAATAGGGATCTTGATATTGTGTTGTAAACAAGAAAGAAATATTTCTTCTCTGTCAGAAATTTCAAATTTTGTTGGGAAATTGAATTTTCGCCTTTTGTTTTTTGCCCTTTCTGTTTCTCGTTTCTTTCTGACCTTATCAATAAATATTATATGATTATTTGATGAATCAGTGTTTTTTAATTAAAGTGCTGAGAATTTAATAATCATTTGTTGTTGTTTTTCTGGAAATTTTTTCCGTTTCGAATTAATAAATTTTCTGAAATAAAAAAGAACCGACTCATCTGCTCATTTGTTTTTTTTTTTTTTTTTTTTTTTGTTTGCTCGTAATATTTCGACAAAAATAGATAACTTTGATTTGTGAATTCCAGATATATACAGTATGTATCATTATTCAGATCAAAAGATTATGTTGTTTTCATCGGAACAGCTATAATCTTAATAATAATATTAGTACTACTGCTAATAATAATAATAAATTAATGTCGGTTATCTCAAATGTGGATTGACATCACTGAGAAAATTAAAGTATGTCAAATTTAATATCAAGTTCTTTATTATTAAAAAATTATCCAAATCGTAGATAGTATAATTATCACCATCATCATCATCATTATTATTATTATTATTATTATTATTATTATTATTATTATTATTATTATTATTATTATTATTATTATTATTTATCATTATCATAGTATAAATTATCGCACTAATTATTATTGAGTTATAATCACACAATATAGGAAAGGAGAAATTATTGCTGTGAAATTACTACTTTTATTATGAGTGTGGAATTTGTTCCAGGTTTCAAAGATTGCCGATTTAAATCCTAGAATGATAAATAACGTCAATGGGAACGAGCAAAAGAATAAAAAAAAGAAAAAAGGAACGATGAAAGAGAAGGAAAAAGAAGTATTAAAAAGACGAAAAAGAGAACAAACAACTATTGTTGCTGTCAATTAGTATTGTTTTTTGGATTTATCGAATGCTGCTGGTGCTTCAATTGTGAGATTTTTTGCATCTTTTGTTGCTAGGTTTGTAAATTTGAAGAAGACAATTTTAAGAATATTATCGAGATTATTCACTTTTTTATTATTTATTCCTTATCACATCGGTTATTATGATAATAATCGTTGATAATGGTGATGTTGATTATTATCATTTACAATTATTAGTATTATTGCTACATTACAGTTATAATTATTATTACATTACTTTTACTAAATTATTATTATTACTATCGCTATCATTATCACTGATATTAAAAGTGTCATTATCATCATTGTTATTACTGTTACAATTGTTATTATCATTACTGTATTATCGACCACCATTTTTTATCGTTATTTCGGATTGAGATGAAGAAGCTGAAGTACTATTTGGTGTTTGCGATTGGTACTTGTTTGGAGGGCTGAAGTGATGCTGAAAATTCGATTTTCAGATGGGTATGATTGCAAAAAATTTATATTACATCGTGAAGAGTGCTATTCTTGAATTTATGTATGTGTGTATGTGTATGTGTGTATGAATGTATGTATGTATGTATGTAAGTATGTAGATATTTATATTACGAGAGAGTAGCCACCTGTTGTTTAGTTCTATCATTATTTTTTGCTTAGGCTTGTGCTTCGAATGTTATCCTAATGATATTGAACTATTTATTTCCACAATTTCTGGTACTGGTACTTTCATTCTGAAAGTATGGAGTCATTCAGTTTCAGATTCTCTGTAACTTTTAATCTGTCCATCAGTTGCTTTACATATATTTCATATATCTTTTAAGACATAATTTTATTATCGAGATTTTAAAAAAGAGTTCAGAAATTTCGAAATGAACACTAAAATGCTAAACACTATGGCATCTATAGATATTTCAGATACATATATACTGTTTTTCAGATTTTTTACAGTTTGTCAACCTTTTAAGATTTGCTGTTTGGTGATGACAAGATTTAAATGTTTGTGTAATTAAAAATATTCATTTTTTCTCAAAAATAATTTTATCTTAAGCAGAAATCATTTAGAGAAGATTAGGAATGTAAAAAACGAATAATTTAATGGTATTTTTTGCGATAGAAAAAGAAAAAGAAAAAAGGAACCTTCCATCGCATTTTTCATTCTGATTCACGACTTCGTTTTGACTTCAGAGAGACCTATTTATATACCTCCTATTTATAATCCTATTTAATAATCCTATTTATATACCTATTTACCTCTAGTTAATCCTATTTATATACCTCTAGTTCTTTCAATAAAAAACATAGGAATTGATAAGAAACAACGGTGACTTATATAGAAATGGATTAACGAAATTTGTATGTATATATAT